>JAOUQT010305665.1:0-15533 GCA_025769995.1 Xyliphius kryptos | reverse complement strand
TTTAGATCTAGGATGTGTTCTTTTAGTGTTCCCTTTTTTTTGAGCAGTATATATATATATATATATTTATATTTATATATTTTTTAAACACAGTGTTAATCAGTATAATATTTTAAAAATGATGTTAGGAAAGCAGTGGCACATAATGCTGTCTGTTGCAAGTGCATATGAGTACATTTTCATAATTTCCTTTAATAGTCGCTATTTGTTTCTTGATTTTCTCAGAGTGACAATCTTCTAAGCTATCTGACAGTAGAGGAGACTTTGACATTCACAGCTCAGCTGGCACTGAGGCATCACTCTGTCAGTGCCATCCACAAAAAGGTGAGTTCCTTTTCTGTCTGAATAAATAAAGTGATCTAGTTTTCCTACTGTGCTTGCAAACAAAGGAATTTGTCCACCACATTTAACTCATCTGTGCAGTGAAACACACAAATATAATCACTGAGTGAAGTGAGCACATGTGACCAAAGTAGTAGACAGCCCTGTACATGGTGCCCGGGTGGCAATTGGGGTTTGGGAATTGTTTTTCTTTAGCCATAGTATTTAGTGGGACCAGGAATCGAACTGGGAACCTTCAGATTGCAAGGCTGGTTCCTTAACTACAAGCCTACAAAAACATCTTGTCATATAAATGGCATATCCTGATGTTTTACTATACTTATCAAACGAATCTTTGGTAGGTTCAAGCAGTTATGGCGGAATTAAGTTTAAGCCACGTGGCTCACACTGTGATCGGAGGCCGGGTCTTTCCAGGTATCTCTGGAGGTGAGAGGAGAAGGGTGTCCATTGCTAGCCAGCTGCTCCAGGACCCCAGTGAGTATGCAGGATCTATTCCTATTTTCAGTCTAATATCTAAAAAAAGAACACTATGTTTTATTGGTTCCAAATGCTGTACCCACACACATTAATTTTTATAAAACTTGACTCATAATCTACCCAAGTTTAATACAGAAGATACCACGATACACTAAAGAGTTATCTTACAGTATCTAAAATTGGATGGAGGTCCTGGGGGTACCTCTGGGGCATTTTATCTAGCTTCCCGGGCCAAAGCAGCACTTGGGACTCTGCACCAAGGATTAGTGATGACTATTTTTAAGGAGAGAAACCTGTCCAATTAAAAAGGATTTCCACACACTGACTTTTCCAATCAAGCAGGAAATGGATTAATCATGCAATTAATTTGGCTTCTAATTTGAATAAAGATGGTTCTGTTAATTGCATGAAGTAATGTGTCAGATGGGACTAATCTAAAAGTTTCTCTAAGTTGTTAAAGAGAATAGAAGTGAATTTTGGATTTTTAAACGTTTCCATTCCTTATGCAATTACAGAGGTAATACTTCTAGATGAACCAACCACTGGTCTAGATAGCATGACCGCCAATCAGATTGTAGTGTTGTTGGCAGAGCTCGCGAGAAGAGACCGTATTGTCATAGTGACTATCCATCAGCCACGTTCAGAACTCTTCAGAGTAAGTAACAATATGTCAAATATCAATGCTGGACAAATGCACTGGATGACATTTATAATCAATGTAATAATACTTGTCCTTCATTTCAGATAGCCATAACAATAGTCATAAATGTCAGTGTACCATAGTTATATTGGTTTGATAATTAACTCAAAAAGTGATTGGAGATGATTAGATTTTTCTTTTTCTGTTTGCAGGTGTTCAGCAGAATAGCTATAATGAGCTGTGGAGAGTTAGTATTCTGTGGGCAGCCAGAGGAAATGGTGAATTTCTTCAGTGGTTGTGGATACATGTGTCCAGAATATTGCAACCCTTTTGATATCTATGGTATTTATCCATAATTATCACATACTGCAGTTTAAAGTGATGCAATGAGCAGCTTTATTACGTATTATAAAAGTCAGATGCATTTATTTTTACCTTTATTGTAACTGGTAAGAAAACAGCAGACCAATGGAGGAAAACCATGGTTTACTTTGGCTCAAATAATTTAAAATCCTTTTTAAATATTAGAATGTTTCCTGACTAACCCTGAACTCCTGTATTTTTTTCTCTAAATTTTTTTTTGTTTTCATCTAGTTACAATTTTAGTTCTTCTCTTACTGTATTATAACTGTGTAGTTGTATTAAGTAAAGACAATTGCTTGTTCATGGTGCTTGTGATGCTGGCAAAACTTTAGTTATGCTATGATAATTCATGAGTTTAAGGTTACATTGTAACACAACGGCTGTTCAAAATGTAATGGCATTTTTTTTTCCTTAAAAGATTTATTCAAAATTGCTTGAATTTGATAAGAATGTAAATTTAGTTCTTTTTATGCAATATATTTTCATACATAGTCTCTATTAACATGTACAGCCTTATGTCATCATGAAACAAGTGGATATATAATGCCTGCTGATTCAGCACCTGTTCTGTTGTTGTGCAAATATAACCGTCAAAGTGTCCCATGCAAAGCATATTTGAGAGGCCCAAAAAGATGGGCCTGATCTGCGCTATATGGCAGATAATGCAACTCCGTTAATCTATTTTACGTTTGCCATTATGACAGTTTACTACAGCGTAATCATTTATCGAGATGTCGAACTTCACGCACACATGGGGAAAACTTCAAATATGAAACTACAATTTGCTAATTATATTAATTGCTGTATATTAATTATAAAACTGTCGATTACATTATGAACAATGCATAGAGTTGATTAGACTGGATCCTGTTTCATGTTAGCATGGGGTTTTCTAAGGAGTTTTGGTTTTCACGCACATCCAAAAGACTTTAGTCAGGTGAAGTGAAGTATACTAAACTACGCTAGATAGGAATGTGTGTATACATTTGTTTGTCTAAATGTCTGCCCTGTGTTGGGCTGGCAACCTGTGTTTTGTAACCTTACACCCTCTAAATGATGGCATAAGCTTTTGCCTATTAATTTAAATGTTAATTGCATTGTTTTTGACAGTGGATTTGACTTCGGTAGACACGCGTAGTAGTGAGAGAGAGGCTACAACGTACAGACGCATGCATGATATAACCTCAGCATATCGGAGATCTGAGATCTATCAGGGAATGATGTGGAGAATTCATCGGAGCTGTCAGCATCCTGATAAACCCAAGATCCCCTTCAAGAGCAAAGAGTCCCCTAGCTGTGTATCTAAGCTGGGTGTTCTCATCAGGTACTGCTCTGGTCTGGCTAAATTGGGTGCTAAATCAAATTTCGAAATCTATTCTGAATTTATTAAAGGAATAAAGCATTCCTTTCTCACTCAGCTTTTTCTCCCACTAGGAGAACTGTACGGAACTTGTCCAGAGACAGGATGGGTGTTATTATGCGTCTCTCTCAAAATCTTATCTACGGTCTCTTTGTGGCCTTCTTTGTCATGAATCTTGACAAAGATGTCACTAAGGGTGCAGTGCAGGACCGAATTGGTATCATTTATCAATGCATGGGTGCTTCACCGTATACCGGCATGCTGAATGCTGTGGCCTTGTGTGAGTTATACATTCATGCAGTCATGCAATCATTCATTCATTCATTCGTTCATTATCTTGATCCGCTTAATCCTGTACTAGGGTCACGTCTCGGGCGCTGGGCAGACACACCCAGGACAGGGCGCCAATCCATCACTGGGCATACACTCACTAACACAGCCACACACATACACACACTATACGGGGCAATTTAGAGCATTTAATTTACCTTAAATCCATGTTTTTGGAATGTGGGGGGTAACCGGAGAACCCGGAGGAAACTCCACCCAGATCCGGATTTGAACCAGAAATCCCCAACGTGAGAGGCGAATATGCTAACCACAAAGCCACCGTGCCGCCGTCATGCAATAATTTCTATAAATGAATCATTTAACCTGCACTAGTAACAGGAATTTCTGAAAATGCATTGTAACATGAAGAACTGCCAAGTTCTGCTTTTTTACCGTTGATTCTTTATTTACTATCTTTTATGAATGTTCACCAACAAAATGTGGGCCTTGGCCTTTGTACTGATGATTCTGAATTATTATTATCAGTTTGATAATGCTGCATTTGATTCTTTTAATATCCTGTCCTTATCAGTTTTGTAATGCTGCATTTGATTTATAATGCTCATGACCACCCCTTCATGTCAAAACAAGCAAAAATGCAACAAAAAAGAGTTTAACACCAACACCTTGACTAGATCTAGGTCCTTCTTAATTGGATAAACAAATTGTAGGTATTATAATTTACAAATTATTTGAATTCATAGTTGAAAGGATTATTAACACAGCACTTATTGTACATTATACTTTGAAGCAAGACTTCATACATTTAATGATGTTGGGGTCTTTTTTTTCTTAAAAGTGGACTTGGACAGGTCAAATTTGCATATCATAATAAACCATATTTATAAGGTGAAAAAATTAAGCCCTCTGCTGGCAAGTTGGGTAAAGTTGTAAGAAACACAACCAAACATATTGATAGCTGCAATTAAAATAAAGGTGTATATATGAAGTATCTATCTTTTTTTCATCTAATTAATACATTTTCTTTTTTTTAGAACTTGGGTTTGATTTTCAACTTAGTGTCTAAGTATTTAATGATTTTGTTGAGAAACATTTCATATTTCATTTCATTTCTTAAGCGTCCTATTCATGTCTGCTTTAATGTCTTTCCAAAAATTTAAAATATAAAAAAGAAACAAGCCGATTTGCCATGCCTATACATCAGCCTTTTATTATATAGTGTGTAGTAGGTGGCTGATCACTTTAGTTTTATTACCTTTTTTTTCCTGTGTATTTCCAAACCTAAAGCAAAAATATAACATAAAAAAAAAAGTAATTTAATCTTACATTATAAAAATGAAAAACTGGAAAATGGTAACTGAGCTTAAGTATGTGTACAATCGTTTTTACAACAGCAAGGTATTTGTGGAGGACAAGCGAGTTGGGGTCAGTTATCAGCATCAGAATGTTATATTGAATGTTATATCAGCATCAGTTCTACTCAAGATATAGTCATCCATAAAGAATTCATTCCTGGCATTCAAACTGCAAAGTTCACCTTCTACCTGGAAACCTGAACAATTTGCTGCAGTGCATTTACATCAGAGCCTGTGGCCCCAGTTTCACAAAACTTGAAAGATGAATTTTGCTTCGCTTAGTTTAGTGTTATAAACATAATCTTATTCTTACACCTTCGGATTTTTTAGTTTTATGAAAAATACTTTTTTCAGCAGTTTTCAATAGGTGGTGTCTTGTGGATATTGTATTGATATGAGGTCAGTAAAGGTATTTTCTAAGTTTTGTTGCTTTAACTGCAACGTTTTTCACACCTAGCATGTTAAAGCAACATTATGAAGGATTTGGGTTTTTGCTCTTGGAACCTTGTGCAGTGGCAATGTCTTATGCACAAACTGACACCTCGACAAGTAAAGTATTATTAGAGGATTTTATAATGTACATTACTATGTTTAAAATAGAATATAGGTTGAGATGAAAACGTTCATTCTGTGTTCTGAAATAAAGCTTATTACAATGGAAATTTTATTTACCTCAATGTCCAGTTGCACATTTTAAATTAAATGTTGCCCATTTAGACATATTATTAGGATGTTAGTTTTAAGTTTATTGTCCATGTACATTTGTGAAAACAGGGCTTTGTTTTTTGTTTTATAGTTCCTTCTCTGAGGGCTATAGCTGATCAGGAAAGCAAAGATGGATTGTATCAGAAATGGCAGATGTTCCTGGCCTACATAATTCATATTCTGCCCTTCAGTGTAATCAGTGTATTCATCTTCACTTCCTTTCTGTACTGGTAAGCCTTCTACTCTTTGTTTTATGTTCATGTATGCATGTCTATGCATTTAAATGTGTTATTGGAAATGGATGAATCACATGCTGAGCATCAGTCTGTTAAGCCTTTATAGAAGTGAATTGAGTGTAGTGGACAAAGATGTGTGTTATGCTTGTGTCTTTCTGCATCTTAGGACTGTGGGCATGAACCCAGACCCTTGGCGGTTCATATGTTTCACAGCTGTAATCCTGGTGCCCCACATCACTGGTGAACTCCTGACACTGGTCCTCCTTGGGGTGGTTCAAGATCCAAACATGGTCAACAGCGGAATGGCCTTACTCAACATAGCTGGCATTATGATTGGCTCTGGATTTCTTAGGTAATAATATTTTTTTTTTTATACTGCCAATCATATGCATCTATGTATTCTTTGAAACTGACGCATTGCATTTGTTTGCTATCACCACAGAAGCTATCAGCAAATGCCAGTGATGTTTCAATGGCTAAGTTATCTCACGTTCCAGAAATATGGCTGCGAGCTTCTGATTGTCACTGAGTTTTATGGCCTGAACTTCACCTGTAGTAAGAGACTCTTCTATCTTACCAGATCTAATGCAAGTAATATTTTACCTTAAATAACTACAAAACTTAAATACCACATGTACATGCTCTCACTCAGGTACAGCAGGGGTTTTCCAACAACCTTGTTTGATAAAGGATGGTGATGTTATTATAAACCAAGGCTACCCAGGAGCCCTTTCACGCTACACTCAGGACTTTATCCTGCTCTATGCTTTCCTGCCAGCTCTTGTACTGCTGGGAGTCATCAGCTTCAAGATACGGGATCGCCTAATCGGACGCTGAGACATTATGCATCTGAAAAATATCCATGTCTCAAGTTTAAACTTAGTTATATACTATGAAAAGTATTTTTTGTGTTGTGCCCTGATAGTTAAGAGAACACCTAAATTTCCCAACAAACAATATGATGGTAAACATTTTTTTCTCTTTTATATTTACTGAGTGAAGTTCAAACCCTAAAAATATCATGTTGTTTACTTTTTAAATAGAAAGCAGTTTGATTACGTTTGCACCCAGATTTTGAAGTATTACAATGTGTTGCATTAAACAAATCATTATAATTGTATTAGTACTTTTTTAGATGTAGACCAAATTGCTATGACCTTAACTTATGATTACCTTAAAGTTATCACTTTGTGTTAAATAGCCTCCTGAAATGTTAAAATGTTGCTGGACAACATTATCTGCATAATTGTAATTAATGTGACGTGTACCATTAAGTAATGACAATTAAAGTGTGCTTATTGGACATCTTGAGATTTACTGTCGACTGATATAACCTGCAGTACTACATGAACTTTTATATCAGAGATAATGTTTTATAAGCATAAGGGTGTTACAGCGACCAAAACCAGCATGACCTGCAGTATCAGCAAAATCAAAGGCAAACATTACCTTTACAATCACAATAGTATTGCAGCAGACAGTATCTGATCTGTCAGAGCTCACGGTTCCTAAAAATATTGTTTCCACATCATATATTACCAATGAAATCGATAGTTCAGCTAATGTAACGTCTGAATATATCACAGCTAACATTACCTGGTCAATTATAGTAATGTCACAGCTAATATTCCTAGTCAGTTAGTTTTACTGTGAATATTGCGTGTACTTTTAACATTTGCCTAGCATAACGAACTGTTATATTAATGTCACAGCTGACATTTACTGAAGAATCAGAGAAGTGTAACAGCTATCACTACCTGTACAAACATACTATTTTATGATATCAAAGGGAATATTTCCTGTAGTACTTTACCTGTTTTATCACGGAAATAAGCTGGACTATCACAGTAGTGTCAACACCAACACCAGCTGTGCTAATACAGAAGTATAACATTATCTGTTCGATCTTTTTCTTTCGGGGTTTAACCTTTTTTTATTTAGGGGCCTTCACAGCGATTAACTGGCATATTAGACTTGGCCAAGTGTTTTACGTCGGATGCTTTTCCTGACACAACCCTCACCCTCTACCCGGCTTGGGACACACAGACTATCGCAGTTAATACTGCTAATATGACATTGCATGGACATTAACTGTACTATAAGAATAGTGTCACAGCAAACATTGACTGTAATATAACAGTATTGTCACAGCTATTATGGTCTATATGTCTGCACGTATTATAAGAGTAGTGTCACCGCTGTGTCAGAGCTAACATTACCTGGTTCAATCACATTACTATCGTTATCTTAGCTATCAGACTAGAGTAACTACTAACTATACCATTACTATCAGTTAATATTGCCGGATACAAGGATACTTTATTGTCAATTCCACAGTACATCTTACGACATACAGAGAATCAAAATTATATTTCTCTCTCTCCATAGACGGAGTGAGAGCGAGCCACCGTCACATCACAGTAGAAAAGGACAGATAGGAAGCAACAGGCAAAGGTGGGTAAGAAGGGAGACAAAAAAAACCTGTTCCCAAACTCTGCTATGGCACAATCTGTGGTAAAAACACTCTTGCTAAGCACATTTAGTCACTTCACGGGGATTCCAGCACGCGCGTGTGCTCACACGTCCGAAGTGAGCCGAGGAGGCAGGGTCGGGATGGGGGGGCAAGGCAGCAGGTTTCTATGACGACAATCACTCCTGAGAAATTTGTTTTCACTCTCCAGCGGCTGCCCACAGTCCAAGGTCAGTCTGTCTGGAGCTAAGGGTAGTCAAAACAACAACTGACCCAACTTCTCTAATTTTCTGATAAACCAGTGCAATGCCCAATCCAAACAGCAGAACACATGTGATCATAAATACAAACAGATAAACTTCTTTGGGTGGCACGGTGGCTTGGTGGTTAGCATGTTCGCCTCTCAGCGCTGGGGATTCCCGGTTCGAATCCCCATCTGGGTGGAGTTTACATGTTCTCCCCGTGTCTGCACGGGTTTCCTCCCACATTCCAAAAACATGAAGGTATATTAAATGCTCTAAATTGCCCTGCATAGTGTGTGTATCTGTGTGTGTGTGTGAGTGTGTACCCAGCGATGGATTGGCGCACTGTCCTGGGTGTATCTGCCCAACGTCTGCCCAGCGAGACGTTCTCCCCTGGATGGACATGGGGAACCCCACCCCCACCCCCGCGATCCTAATGAAGGAATAAGCGGAAGAGAAAGAATGAATAAACATTTTTGATGTCCTGAATGGGAAATAGCAAAAGGCATATGACTTTCCATTTCCCCCACACATCCATCATATATCCAGCCGTCAACGTTCCATTTGGACACTCTGGCTCCCCCGAATCTCCTCGAGAAGATGGTGTCAAAGATCCCATTAATGACACAGCTAAATTTAGTAAGCTATTAGAGTAATGTCACATTGCATGTTCTAACCATTGCCTGTCACATGTTCCAATGCTTAGATCAGTAGCAGAGCTCATTTTAACTGTACATTTACTGTAAAGTCAGAGGTTGCATAAAGTATACTCACTGTAATATTACAAACATTACGAAGCTAATATCAGTGACACAGCAAATATTAATGCTGTGGGGTTAAAAATAAAACTCACAGGATAGTTGATGATGCGCTGGTTACATCGTAAATTGCTTTTTATAAATGTTTCTAAATATAAATGCAATTAGAATTACTGTAATTAATTTAAATTCATCCTAAAGTTGCATACCACTTGAAAGCGGGCAAGAAGACACTACATGTCCCATCATGCACTCGACCAAAAACGTCATGACATTGCGCCGTTACCCCTCGCAACCATTTTAATAAGACGCTATGTAGCTAGCAAGTGAAAGAATTATTATGCGCGTTGGCATAGGCATCAACCTAAAGTGCGTTCTAAAATGCCGAATGAGTTGAAACACGGAAAGAAAGAGGCGGTCGTGTCTAAAATAAGGTAATTATAGTGAAAGTGAATTGTTTGTGTTCATTGCTTTAGTTAGCTGCAACTGGTTCACAGCTAAACCACAGAACTGTTGTAAAAGCCCAGTGTACTGCCTGTAGATTCTGGTAGAAAATGAGTTGGTCATTAAGTTGTCAGGAATGCATCTGTGAGTGTAATCTGTAGATAGCCTTGTACTATTGTCTACACAGTATATGGTGTATAATGTGTGATGTGTTCAGTGATCTAATAGTCACCTACATTTTAGCTTGAGCAGTAATGTGTTTTTACTTTATTTCATTTATTTTTTTTTTAGTAATGACACGTTGTGGGACTTTGCTGCATCTGAGGTCCAGGACAAAGAAAGAGCTAAACAGGAAGATGCTGAGGAAGATGATGATTCTATCTGTGAACGGACCATGTTATTTCTGGGAAGTAAAACTGGGGTAATGGCAAAGAATGGTTATATTGTTCAACAGATGGTTTGTTATTGTAGTATATATATCGTTTGGTCTGTTTACTTTTATTTTAGAATTGTTTGCATAAATTTTAATTTTATGATAGCAATAGTGTAACATTGATTTGCAACATGCTCTACTGCTTTAAGAATTTGTTGTAAAGAACAGTGCTATATATTAATTTTAATCACTTAGATGAACATGTAAGTGTTGCCTTTTTTCACTTCTGAATTATTACTGTTAATCAAAAAATTTTCAATTTGTATTTAGAAGGTAGATTCATTTAACACAATAAATAATTGTTTAAGCAATTAAAAAGTAATGTTTATTAGAGCTGCAAGAGTAAATGAATGTGGCTTTAGAATTACTTGATTTTCTAAACATCTTAAACTGTTTTTATTTAGGGAAAAACAACCATCTTATTCAGGTGTATTGAACGGTGAGTTTCGGTGCTTACGTTGTTTAGTTTACAAAATTAGAGAAACCTTTACCTATGATTAAGATAATGCCTTAACTTTGTATGTTTGATGTTTTTCCTGTAGAGATGAAGCTCCCAAGCCAACCATGGCTTTAGAGTATACGTTTGGCAGGCGAGCGAAAGCACATAACACGGTATTGCAAAGCATTCTCAACATATAGAAAAGAAATGTAAAAGTTATTGAAGCCATAAATAAGATTTGCACATTTAACTTTTTGCAGCCTAAAGATATAGTTCATCTGTGGGAACTGGGAGGTGGTACATCTTTATCAGAGCTCATACAGATCCCCATCACTCCACAGAGCATCAGGTCCAGCTTCTGTCACACACCTATTGTCTGTAAATAAAACATTTATCCAAATAAACAAAAAAAGATCAAACTTTGAAAGAAATATGAACTACACCTTTTTTAAAGAGGCATATTTGCACTGGCCTACTGTTTAGAAGTTTCAACAACCAATTAACGCTACATCAGCAAACCTGTAGTCCACTGACAGGTGTTCAGCTGACTAAATACAGATGATGTTGATGTTTTATCTTGAGCCCCACTGCAGTCTGTGTGATATTTTTTTTTAGATGTAAGTTGTGTATTAGTGTTGTGTCATCACCTGTTAAAGTTCAAATCTATTGTCATGACTTACATTTAGAAGTATTTAAAACACTATTTTGTGATTTTAAATTACCATCAAGATGCATTTAGTGTCTTCTGTAATCAATTTCTTAAATAATGGAAACTCCATGCTGTCTTCTTGCAGAAATCTGTCCATAGTGTTGGTGTTGGACCTATCTAAGCCCAATAATTTATGGGCCACGATGGAGAAACTTCTTCATTCAGCTCAAATGCAAGTAGAACAAGTGTTCTCCCCATCCAAGAGACCAGGAGACTCCAGATCCAGCCGGCAACAAAGCCAAAGCAGAATGCAACATATCCTCCATAAAAACCACCCGGTAAGAAGTGACATTTCTAAATAAAATGATGCTTAATGTTGGTACTTGATTTTAACATATGTTTGCTGGTGACAAACAGGACAGAGAGCTCATCAGCCCCTTCCCCGTTCCTCTTCTTCTGATTGGTAGCAAGTTTGACATCTTTCAGGTACAAATCATTTGCACAAGTTTAAATCTGATTGTCATAACTGCTTATTACAATATGAAGTTTGCGAGACAGATCACACCTAAACTAACCTACTTAAATTAAAGTGAAGATTTACTAATGTTGATTAAATGCTTATAGAGCTGATGTCTTATTACCTCATTTGACGTGGCCTAATCTATGTGTGTGGTACAGCTGCACAATGTATTTTTACTAACCATATTTACTCTTTTATGCACATTTACAATCACATAAAAGGACTTTTACTATCAAATATTCTTAGTTTTAAACTGAAGTAGAGTTATAGCCTCCTGTAATTATAATGAATCCCTTCTTTACACTAGACTTCTGTTTTATTCTTAGATAAACATCACTAGTCAAATCATTCTAGAATTATGAATTATTTCCAAATCTTATTTACAATATCTATACAAATAGTATATTTATAGAATCATTTAATTATTGGCACATCATCTACAGTTATTATCAATTACAAACTTTTGTAATAACAACACTTTTCATTGTACAAATAAAATTTATGATGAATATATGTATTAAATAAATAATGAAAATTTAATTAACATATATGAAATTAAATTAACATATCTTCCGTTGTTTTCATACAGGACTTTGAATCAGAAAAGAAAAAAGTAATTTGTAAAACTCTGCGATTCTTGGCTCATTATTATGGTGCATCTCTGATTGTAAGTCAATTTAAATACTATTTTATTGAACAAAATATTTTAGGAAATTGTTTAACCTTTAAAATCCATGCAAATGTAACTAAAACATGAATTTATAACATTTAGTTTATTATAAATACTTTTTGCTGCAGTTCACAAGCTGTAAATCAGAGACCATGATGTTAAAAACAAAGAATCTGTTTAATCATCTCGCATTTGGAACTGAACGAGGGTAAGAAATATTGTGAATTGAACTTGTAAAACATTTACAGCAAGTGATAAGGTAATGTAGGGTTTGAAAAGTACTGTTCATATCCAACTTTCTTCTGCTTTAGGAAGTCCTTCTCTACAGATCTCAGCAAACCTCTTGTAATTCCAGCAGGCATGGATTCTCTCAGTCAGATAGGTTAGCATGTTTCTGATGCTCTTACTCTTTTTATATGATTACTCTTATAATCTAACGACCAATTATGTGCATTGTAGTAGCTGTAAGCCTAACATTCAATGTATGATTTGATATATGCTTATTTACATTTAACGTTAAATTGGATAGTTGTAATTAAAAATTTAAACACCTTGAAGTGACTGGTACAGTGGTTAGTTTCTCAGCCTGACGGTTAAAGTTTTTTTTTTTGGTTCAGTTCCTTTTTGAAATAAACATTTGAAATAGTGACCTGTATGGCTACTGCAAGGTTTTACTACAAAGACTCGTTTTCGCCCCATATTTCAAAGTCATGCCAGAAGATACTCAGCTGTCCCATGACAAAAAATAGCCTTCAAAACAAATTTAAAATACATTTGCATGGGAAGTACATTCAATTTAGCATTTATACAGTACAGGCAAAAAGCTTGGACACACCTTCACAATTCAATGCGTTTTTATTTATTTTTTGTTTTTTTTTCACGACTATTTACATTGTAGATTCTCACTGAAGCCATCAAAACAATGAATGAACACATGTGGAGTTATGTACTTAACAAAAAAAGGTGAAATTACTGAAATAACTTTATTTTTTTATATTCTATTGCCTTCCCAATAGCCACCCTTTGTTCTGATTACTGCTTGACACACTCTTGGCATTCTCTCAATGAGCTTCAACAGGTAGTCACCTGAAATGGTTTTCCGGTGTGCCTATAAGGGTTAATTAATGAATTAATTATAATTAATAAGAATGCCAACAGTGTGCAAAGCAGTAACCAGAGCAAAGGGCGGCTATTTTGAAGAAACTAGAATATAAAAAACGTGTTAAACATAAAACTCCTCATGTGCTTATTGATAGTTCTGACGCCTTCAGTGAGAATCTATAATGTAAATAGCCGTGAAAATGCAGAAAACACATTTTCTTTTTGAGTAAACATACAAAAAGACTACTCCCCTTACAGTGACAAACATGTAGGAGGAGTAATAATTATAATAACAACCCAGTGTAAAACAAGCCTCTGCTATAGTCATGCTGCAGCTCATACCCTCCTTAAGGTGGTGGAAAAAAAAGCTTTTGATGCAATTATCCCAGTTTGTTTGCCTTCATGCAGTTTACTAGCACAAGATCCCTACTGAGGCACGGTTTGTGAAGGTGTCAAAGACTGATTAGTAAAGGAGACGCCATGCTGAGCGTAATTATGCCAATTTTCCACGAAAACGGCCCTCTGGATAAAGTGATGACAGCATACTATACAGTTTACGAGCTACGGAAAGTGAAATGATCAGCACTACTGAATCTCTCAGCAGTGCATGGAACGAGATCAGTCAGTTTCACTTCGTTATTGATGAGGGGCACCATAACGATTTGAAATAAGCTTTTTAAGACGATTTGTAAAGTCATGGTATTTGCTTTAATTCCCCCAATTTATAGATCTTAAAGAACACATTTCTTGCTGATGTAAGTATGTTGTTGTATCATCACTGGGCTTTAATGAGCTAAAGTCCATGTGTCTATATTATTAGAGTATCTTCTACCTTCTGTACCTTCTAGTCGGGGCAAGAAGTCAGCCTTTAATGGCTAGAATATTGTAATTTACTTACAGGATGTTCTAATAATTCATTATATAAATTACAACTTGTTCAAAATGCTGCAGCTGGAGTTTTAATTAGAAGCAGAGAGTTTGGTCATATCAGCTCTGTGTTATCAAAGTTTCACTGGCTACCAAGTTTCGCACTGATTACAACATTTTACATTTGGTCATTTAGCAGACGCTTCCATCCAAAGCGTCTTGCAAGTAACCCACTTAATAGTTGGGGTCAGAATACAGGGTCACATACAGAATCCCTGGAGCAATGAGGGTTAAGGGTCTTGATCAAGGACCCACACTGGTAACTTTAGTGGACTTGAGATTTGAACCCCATCCCTTAGATTGCTAGCCCAACACCCTAACCACTGAGCTACCCCACCCTGGTAAATGTTAATTCATATAAGATAACGTGTGAGCTCCACTCTCAAGGTGCAGGTTTACTTTTAGTTCCTAGAATTAATAAAGTTACTGCTGGTGGAGGAGTGTTCTCCCACAAGATTCCTGAACTTTGTAATAGCCTTTAAGTTATTGTTCGTTAACCTGAATCATTATCAATCTTTAAAAGTAGATTAAACACACATCTATTTACTTTTGTTCTCAATTAATTCCCTGTAGATAAAGCTGTAGATCTCTGTAGGTTTGACGGTGTTTGGTTGGTGTGCTCCAATCTCTGCTGGCATTTCACTCTGATTATCACCAGTAGAGGGCGTGGCGCTAAAACGATGCTATTCTTGGGAACCCTCTCCACTTAGTACCCTGATGTAGACCCTGTATTAGCGCTAACTGTTTTTCTTGTCTGTTTTTTTGAGGCATCATCTTGAGGTGTGATGGCACCTCCGGAGCACTGAGGATACGAGGATTACTGGATAGAACCTCAACCCCTCTTGACTGACAGCATTGCATTCCTACAGGATGGACTCTGTTGGACACTGTTGCTTTGGCTTGCTCTTTGGGGGTTCAGGTTCATAACATTGTAAAGCTGCTTTGTGACAACGCACTGTTGTAAAAAGCGCTATATGGTTAATGTCTAGGAAGTTTGGCACGTCCCCCCTATGTACTGAGCATGCACAGGGGTTGGACAATGAAACTGAAACCCCTGTAATTTTAGTGTGTGTGTGTGTGTGGGGGGGGGGGGGGGTCATGGCTAAATTGG
>JAOUQT010305649.1:0-26658 GCA_025769995.1 Xyliphius kryptos | reverse complement strand
GTGTGTGTGTGTGTGTGTGTGTGTGTGTGTGTGTGTGTGTGTGTGTGTGTGTGAAATAGTTAAACGCAATACATTATTATAACTTTATATCAGTATGTCTTTAGTATATTGGAATTAAAATATTCTGACTGAATCAGGGTCAGATATTATATGAGACCATGTGAACTTTAAATCTCCCAATCTGGCAACCCAGACTGCGCGTTGGAAATGAAACTGGTTTTCTGCCTTTTTTTTTTTTGCAGTGTTGATAGTCGCGTATTTCAAATGGAAGATAAAAGACAAGTGTCAAGTGCTGATTTTTTAGGACTGGTTTGGTGTGTAGACTTGTGCATTCCTACATAATGTGCACACACACAGTGCACTATTCACCTTTAGTACTACTACTACTAATAATACGCAATATTACAGATTTAAATTAGGTGATGAGAGCAGTGAATGTTACGTCTCTCCTGCAGACACTGTAGGTGGAGGATGTGGCTGTAAGTCCAGATGTGCATCACATGCTGAAAACAGAAATCATTTCTAATCCAGTTCATACAGTGTAGTGACAGTGCAGGTATTACTGCTGAGTCACTCATGGTGGTATCTGTTGGTCTTCCAATTTAAACAGGTTCTCATTTTCTACCTGATCCAGGATTTACTGTGTTCCAGTCCAGAACTGTTTCCCCAGCCACAGGACACAGTGTAAAACAGCAACACAAATGAATCGCAGATCCATTGTTTAACTTTGTAGAGGTCTGAACAGTTGATCTTTCCAGCATTCTGTTAGATATCTTGTTTAGAGGACAGATTCTGGTTCAGTGGTGATGTATTAAAGCACAACAGATCACAGCTGCTGGTTTAAACTGGTTTATACAGAAGCAGCCGATGTTCAATTGAGTGTTGGTTTAAATTTCTGTATACAGCTGATGTTCTAATTCAATCCAAAATTCTTCAGCTAGGTTTATAACAGAACTGTTAGATTTGGCTAAAATTTAGTGTTTTTATTATGAGAACGTTCTATAGACTGGGTTTGCTGGTTTAAACTGGTCAATGCTCTAAATCGTTCAGAATATAAACAGGATTAGTCGCTGGGTGAAGACCTGCCAGACCGTTTATAAAAACAATGGGGTCTGGACTCTTTGTTTTTTTTACTATGTCCAGTTCAACCATGTGCCGAGAGGTAATGCTGATTCAAATGCATTCCATATTTGTGATAACAGTTTGGGGAAGTTTGGGGGCTGGTAGTAGAATGTAAAGGTTGGTGTCCACTAGTGGGCCTGGGTTACCTGCATTCTTCAGATGCGCACCTGTAACGTGGAACTTCAGGTGTTGCTGGATCAGGGCGTGGCTTTGTGTGTGGGAAATAACTAAGGAGTATCTGTGCACGAGGAACGGCCGATTAATGTCGGTACACGCCCAGGTTCCCACCTTTCCCTAAGGGAGAGACAGATTAGAGAGATATAAGAGAAAGTTGACAATGGGGGAGGGAATTCTCTCTCTCTCTGTTTCTGGTGGAAGAGCGAGCGGACACACCCAGTCCAACATGCCTGACTGAGGCGAGGCCTGAGAGAGAGATTGATAGGCAGAGAGATGAGAGGGAAGGGGGCGGCCATCCTGGTACCGAATAAAAAAGAGGGAGTGGCTGCGAGGAGAAAACCTAAAGTGCGAAAGTTTGGAGCTCCTTCACACCTGACAGCTCTGAAATCAGAGAGAGAGAGAGAGAGAGAGAGAGAGAGAGAGAAACGCACACACACGCACACACAGAATCCAGCAAACATGCGGGACGAGGCGAAGCGAGGAGGAGGTCACCACAAGCAGACCGGTGAGAAACACTGCATGCTTTTCTTCTCTTTTTCCTTTATCCTGTATCGTTCATTTTCTGTTTCATTGCGTACGGAGTTCGTTTCACGTGAACTGATTCCGCGCTCCCTCACTTTAAAACCGACACGTTCTCCTCCTCACTGCGTTACTGTTACTTTGTTAGACCTGAAACTCGCTACAAAGTATAAGAATCTGCGCTCGTATGCCCCGCCCCTCCTGTGACGTCAGAATCCTGCTACGACTGCAATGGCGTTTTCTCAAGGTTCCTGCTACTGTCGCGTCCAACGTGTCAGTAAAGTGGAGAACTGTGTTCTGGAAAAGCGCCAGCATCTTTCACAAAGCTCCATTATTACAGCCTTTATAGAACCTTAAACTGCAAGATGTCTTTTCCTCAAAGCAAGAAGCATTCCAGTTTTAACAGAGGTGCTTTTGTTTCATTCAGCTTTAAAGACTTGTGCTGAGAGAACCTTGTGCCTGCAAGACCCTCCAAAGTTTTGGAGCAGGCCCAACTTGGAAACCCCCACAGAAATGCTCATTAAACAGGGTAACCACCAGGGGGGTCGTTCCTTTCTGCAGCCTGAGCTTAATCAGACCTGTGACCAGAACCAAATGGAAGATTTACTTTATTCCTCTAAACGTTTTACTCAAAGACACCATTATTACCAAATGAAATCCAGCTCGTTCCTGTAGCACTTTGTGCTTCTGAAGCCTTTTGTTGTGCAAATGTATAATCCAAAACTTTGGACTCAGTTACCAGAAATACTGAATGCACTTACAGATGATTCTGAAATTGAATAATTTCTTTAGGTTCTGCAGTATTTTATGTTTACTCAGTTGCTGGTTTTATTTTGATGTGTTGTGCTGGATTATAGGAATTCATGCAGGGTCCTTTCGGAGCTCAGACTTCATTTCCTCTGTTGGTTTGGGCTCTTTGTTTACGTGATGGGAAGAATTAAGAATTAAAGACGGGAAGCTCACGAGGGAAGGAAATTTGACTATCGTTGGTTCACACATGTTGAAACTAGTTATTAGTGAGAATGATTTGGAATGATCAGTTGGTTTCTTTACAGATTAATCTTCACAACATTTCCTAAAAACCTCTGCACTTTTACATCACACACATGCATGTTGTATCACAACCAAGATGTTTTCCCACTGTGACTTCATTATCATCATTGGCGTAGTATTTATTTACTTTATAAGCAGAGGCACAACAGGAACTTTATCGTCGCGTGTTCTCTGATGGAACACAAAAACACATTTCTTATTATATTCAGCTTGTAGGTGAATTGGGGGAAAACACAGAGTGATTGTGATTCAACATGCTTTCAGTTTAGAGGCTTAATGGTTCAGTTTAGGTTAATGAGCCAGTAGTGGCACTGGGTGTGAGTTAGTAGGGCTGGGCTGTACAGCAGCAGTTAGGACTCAACTCGCAGCAGGAAGGTCCTAAGGTCGATTCCCAGGCACCACAGTAAAAAGAGGGAGGGGGTATATTGTCCCTTTGGTTGCACGAGTTTCACTGGTTTCTCTTCTTTTGCCTTGTGTGTGCTGGAAAACACGTCTGCACACTGCCACAGTGATTGCATAAATAAATAAACGTTGCAGGAACGTTGTTTCAGTATGAGGGGAACTGAAAACTGTTGCTGTAAGTTTAAATTAAATGCTTTATAATTTTGAATTAGGATTTCATCTGCTTAACAGCGCCACTTGCTTTAAATCTTTTATATAAACCTAATTTTTTTGTAAATCCACTCGAAACCTGTGTTGTGTCTCAGACTCAGAACGCTGATCTCCTGAGGTGCAGTAATTTTTGTGATACTCTGGTTCAGTCTTGTTCAGAATGTGCTGTCTCCTATTCCAAATTGGTGGATGGAACCCTGCATGAAAAAAAACACTGTTTAAGTTCACCCCATAAATGTTGGAGGTAGATGTTCAGGATTCTATGAAACGTTCCCACCATATTATAGTTGATACTTCGGCTATGTTCAAGTAAAGAGATGATCATATGAGATCTATGGAGTAACATTTTTGTTTTTTGTTTCCTTTACAGACAGTGATCCTTCAGGTAAAGGTAAACTGCCTGGTGGAGCTCTGAAGGAACAGGACTGGTCCTATACTGTGAAGGTTCAAGGAGCAGGTGTGGATACGTTTGAGCTGCAGGTAAGGCCAATTTAAACACTTTGTGGAATGCCCCAGTGCACACAGTACTGTACATAAAGTTAGGATTGGATAAGTTTGGTTTAGAAGAACTTGACTGAATTCTGACTTCAACATCATCCAACACTTTTTGAATAAACAGATCAGAAAGTCCAGTCTCAGTGTCTGATCACATATATTCTTTTAAAAATTTGGACAAATATTTCCAGACACTTCAAATCTTCTAGAAAGACTTTGCTAATTGTAACAGTTGCAAAGACTAATGGCATCTGAACATTATTGTATGTGTAATAAGTAGGTGGCCATGTTCAGTGACATTAGTCAGCCTTCAACATCAGTGTGATATATTTAAGATTTTAGTTAATTAAAAGTGGAAATAAAATTTTACATGTTCGCAGACAGACGTCACCGACAAACGTGACAGCTACATGAACTTTAATTGAATTATAACCTTGATCATGGTATAATTCTATTGAAATATTTGTTAAATAGAAAACATAATGTGAAATATAATCCTTACCCTAAAAACAAAAACTATAATTTATGAAGATGCGCTATGTCCTGTACGTCTATGGGCTGAAGTGTAAAATAATTTCCGCCACCCCCCCCCCCCAACCCCGCGAGTAAATGAGTGAAATTCCTGAAGCCTTTATCAGTAACAACAAGCCTACATCCTCAGGCATCTGTGAGGTGATGTGTAATAAACTGGGAGGTTAGTGTTTTCCTCACTGAGCAATAGGTTTAAGCTGCGGTTTGGAAGCGGGTGCTGGCTCCTGTCCGAATCTTGGACTCCCACACAGTGCTGACAGAAGAACCTTTTTGGTTAATAATTGGAAAATAAACCAAATGAGGAAAAATTATCTGTAGAGGACAAACAATCTGTATTAAACCCCACTGTTCTGATTTCTGAAGGTTCATGGGTTCTGGCTGGTCCAGGATGCACTGATGACCATTCTGAACAGAGATGAGGTGGTGCCACGCACATCGCTCTCTCTCACCCTGTCTGGTGCGACTCTAGAACCATTTGTTGAGTTTCAGAACATCAAGGGATTTAAAGCAGGAGCCACTCTGAAGTTGACTGAAGGTAAGTAGAAGCTTTAAATGGAGTTTATTAAAATAACATAATAAATATCCATCTGGTCTTAACCTTCACTGATATGGTTTATGTTATAGAACCAGTTCAACTCTAAAGCATGAAATAAAGAGACATCACATTCAGAAATGCCCATTTGTCTAAATTTGCTGATAAAGAAGTTATGATGAACTCTGGACAGCCACTTCCTTTTACTGACCATTTTTACATTTGGTTGTAAATGTGCAACACGTTCTGTTAAAATACAGCTTCAGATTTTAAACAAGAATGTAACCTGCTGTTTGATTTAAACAACCGACTGACGGAACAGCAATATTTATGAAGGTTAAAATTGTGAACTTCTGCAGACAGTTCATAAAAACAACGAACCATAAATAACCAACAGTACAGAAGACAGAGGACTAGTACTTCTAATATTAAGAGTTTTAATATCTGAACTTTACTTTATATAATAATGTTTTAGAAAAAACCCGAAGCATCACACTGACGACACCAAAACTCAGAGATTGTTACTGTGTCTGTAAACTTGAACAAAGCCTGGCGGCCTCCTGTTGCGTGTTCGGACATGAACCCATACATCTGGTTGTGTTTGTTACAGAGGCGTACTCGCCGCGCTCGGCCAGAGCCCACTTGGCCCATATTCAGGAGCTGCTGAACGCTGCAAATCCACAGGATGCCTTGAGGGAGGGCAGATCCCCCAGCGTCCTCAACACGCTCACACACGTGCACGGTAAGAGCCACAGGTTTGTTCAGGACCGGTCCCAAACCCGTTTAGTTCCTCATAATGTTTTATCTGACACACAAAAAGGCTGTTGGCATCATGTACAGATTTGCATGTATATATAAAAAGCCTCCTACTGACCTAAAACAGCTTCTGTTCATTATTTGGATGAAATCAGAGAGGGCTCATGACTTTATTACAGGAAAACAACCTGCTGATTGTTTTTGTTCAGGTTTCCACTGTTGACAGGAAAAAGGAACAAAGACAGAATAGTGCAAGAAGAAATCCCTTGTGGGATTTAGAGATTAGTTCTGCACAGACCTCAGTGTATTACAGCTTTTGGTCTTGTAAATAAAGACTGATAATAATAATAATACTCTCATTATGTGATGCTCTCAGAATATTTACTTTAGCTGCAGCTGACTCAAAAGGATTTCAATTGGACCGTACCATACAATAGATTATTGTCTGTTAAATACTTCAGGAAACTTATTCCGTATTGTTCCTCAGATCAGCATCCCAACATGTATGGATGTTCAGTATTGTGTTCCTGATGATCATCTGCACTGAATAATTAATGTGGCAAGATGTGTAACTCCAGACACAAGACGTGGACACGCATGGACAAAATTATGTCTGTGGTTTATCTGAATCTGAGTTTATAACAGATTCTTTGTCAGTGGGATCCCGTTATCGTTAAGTTCACATTAGAGATGTTAAAATTTCAGATAAGTAAAACTCACAGATTATCCAGCAGTGAGCAGAAAACATGCAACAATTTTTATATAGCTTTTATTAAATCACCAAAAATTTATACTGTTGATGTAGAAATTTCAGAAACTTTTATTTAATATAATTACGTGGTTTGAAATAAATCAGCTGATTATGTAAATACCTGTTAAACTTAGAGAAACTTCTATTTTTTTTTTTAAGTAGGCTATCTAAACATTTTAGTGCAGTTTTATTTAATAATGTTTAAGGGTCCAGTGGAACTGCTTATATTTTAGGCTAAATTTACATTTAAATGAAATAGGGTCCCCATGAGGGACTTAATTTGTGTAATATTTCTGCATGTTTTATAGAGGTTCCTGTAACCATTCACTCCTCAAAAGGCAAAAGAGGTCATGGTAAGACCGAACAAACCTGTGAATTACCTCCACCTCCTGATTACATCCAACCTGGGACCACAGAACGACCCCCGCTGGCCACTGTACTGCCCTGCAGCACTCAAATTAAGGTACAGGAACTACTGGAACTAACACCATAGAACCAGACTGTTTTGTTAGATGGCAGCAGTTCCAGGTCTGTGTTGGACAGATGTGAGCTCACTGACCTTTAACCTCAGGTTCCCAGTTGCCTTACGGACCTGTCACTCAGCTGCTGGAATCCTCCACCTGGTTCTAGGAAACTGCAGGGAGACTTCCTGTACATTAGCGTCCAGACACTGGAGGGCAAGCAGTATGAGGTCACGTCCTCTTCCAAAGGATTCTATGTAAACAGGTAGGAGATCAAAGTGGGATTTATGGTCATGCAAAGTGATCGTATTTTGGGTTAGCACTCCTGTCTTATGTCAACAGTGTGCCATATCTGATTTTAAGGTAATTTTTTAGGAATATACATGTTTTAAATGGCAGTAGGCATCCTGTAGATACTAAGTTGCGCCTGTGTTTGGTTGACTGCCCTGCGATGGATTGGCTAAAAATTTACTTTTTTTTGCTGGGATGGCAGCACGGTGGCTAAGTGGTTAGCATGTTTTCCTCTCTGCGCTGGGGATTCCCAGTTGGAATCCCGATCTGGGTGGAGTTTCCATGTTCCCCTGTGTCCATTTTTTTCCGGGCTCTCTGATTTCCTTCCACATGAATGAGTGCTGGGATAGGCTCTATTAAATAAAGAAGATGATTTTTTGGAATTTAATCAGTATCTGTGGTTATTGAGTTGATCAGTGACTTTTTAGATGTTTCACAGACACAAATTAACCTGCATCACTGCTGTTTCCACTCAGGTCCTCTCAGACTGGATTTGATCCTCGTCCTGCCTCATCCTCATCAGTGTGTCACTGTCTGACCGACCTGCTTTCACAACTCAGTCCACAGTTTAAACACAACTTCAGTTTACTGCGACAGCGGTAACACACACATCTGACTTGCCTCACATATATTTTCTTTAACTTGAGTATATTTTATTGAGAACATAATCATAAACACATTCCGTAACAACACCACATTAAAAACCCTGAGTCTTTGTGGGGATCAGACACGATGTATTGATTTGATTGGTTCTGATTTTTTATCTTAAAGTGAAAAGCTGTAAATGTTTTAAAATAGAAACAGAATCTATTTATCGATTACATACTTTATTTACAGCTGTGCCAACTCTGCATTTTATGTCTTTACTGTCTCGCTCATAACTCTGTGTCTCCATTCCACTCCATGTTTTCGAGTAGGGGAGTTGGAGGCCTGTGTGCTAATGGAAAGAAAAACATTTACCAAAAAAGAGCACATCTGAGCATTTCATAAGCCACAGGCTCTATTTTTAGATTCATGATGAAACTGATGCTCCATGTTCAGTGTTCCAGTAAAACGAAAGCCCTTAATGATGAAACAAAAAAGGTTTTAGACTATATAAATTAAGATAAAAAAAATTTCGCATTTTGTTTCTATAAAAACTCTAAAGATTAAAAAGTTTAGTTTCGTTCTTTATGCTGATTCCAGTGACTGCCATGGTCAGGGACGTCTGTCGTTTGACTCGTGAATCTCTCAGAAAAAAAATATGACTTGAATGTTAACTTTGTCTTGAAGTTAAACATCAAATGATTTTAATTTTATTATAATTTCATGCTGAAGGATCAGGGTCACATGGTCATTGTATTCGTCACAGATCTGGATGTGGAGATAGGAGTGTCCTATCACTCTTTTTATTCTGAATGTGATATCTCTGGAATGTCTTCAGGGAGTATATCATAGTGGGGTGGGTGGGGGGGGGAGTTAAAATGTACCAAGCAATGAGAGATCATGACCCACAATGCAGAAGTGGTGATGTGGATAAATCTGTGTGTACTCAGATTAAGATTTTAAAGTTGTGTTTGTGTCTTCCAGACCTTCTCTAAAGACTGAGGAATCCCTCCCCACTCCTTATCACACACTGAGCTGGTTGGGACCTTCAACTCTTCACTCCCACAAAATAAACTACAGCTGTAGACTGGGTCTGGATCAGGGGGTGAACTCTCAGGTTTCTTTCTTCTTTAGTTTCTTCATCTTTATCCTTTTTTAAAATGTATGTGGTTTGCTGAGGGGTTTGTTGGTCCTCAGGGTCCAGACTGGAACGAGGAGCTACAAGCAGCCAGGGATCTGCCACAGACCACTTTAGAACAGCGACTTCAGCGAGACAAAGCTTTACTGCAGGTCAGTCTTCAAATCTCATATTTTCTTCCTCTGACTGTATGTATAAACAACATCATCTAATAAAAAAATAATCTAAAACATCATACTCCTGCTGGGTGTGGTACTGACACCACTGTTTATTAACTTTATTGGCAAAAGTAATTGCTTAGCCATCAGAATTAGGTGTTCCAATCACTTCCATGGCCACAGATGTATAAAATCAAGCACCTAGGCATGCAGACTGTTTTTACAAACATTTGTGAAAGAATGGCTGGTGGGCTCTCAGGAGCTTACTAAAAAATTTAATAATATGCCACCTGTGCAACAAATCCAGTAAGGAAATTTCCTCACTCCCAAATATTCCACAATCAACTGTCAGCTATATTATAATAAAAAGGAAGCGTTTGGCAACAGCTGACAGCAACTCAGCCACGAAGTGGTAGGCCACGTAAACTGATGGAGTAGGGTCAGCAGTAGGTTCATGGAATGGGTTTCCATGGTCGAGCAGCTGCATCCAAGCCATACAAAACCAAGTGCAATGCAAGTGTTTGATGCACTGTTGTAAAGCACACCACCACTGGACTCTAGGGCATTGGATAGGCATTCTCTGGAGTGATGAATCATGCTTCTCTATCTGGCAATCTGATGGACGAGTCTGGGTTTGGAGGTTGCCAATACAACTGTAATTGTCTGACTGCACTGTACAGTTTTAAGGTGCAAGTGTAACTGCAAGTGTAAAGTTTTGGTAGCGGGGGTATTATATTATGGGTTGGTTTTTCAGGAGCTGGGCTTGGCCCCTTGGTTCCAGCAAAAGGAAATCTGAATGCTTCAGCATACAAAGATGTTTTGTACAATTCCATACTCCTAACTTTGTGGGAACAGTTTGGAGCAGACCCTTCCTCTTGCAACATGATTGTGTACTAGTGCACCAAATGAGTTCCAAAAAACATGGATGACCGAGTCCGGTGTTGATGAACTTGACTGGCCTGGACAGATTCCTGACCTTAACCCCATAGAACTCTTTGGGATGAATTAGAGCGGAGACTGTGTGACCTCACAAATGTGCTCTGGAAGAATGGTCAAAAATCCCCATAAACACACTTAAAAAACTTTAAAACCTTGTGGACAGCCTTTCCAGAAGAGTTGAAGCTGTTCTAGCTTCAGGGTGGATTGATGTCACATTGAACCCCATCAATTAAGAATGTGATGTCACTTAAGTTCATATGTGAGTCAAGGCAGGTGAAGGAATACTTTTGGCAATATAGTGTAGAAAAACTCATTAACATAATAAAGTTGGAGGTGGCTGTTCGAGTGACTGTTGATTGAGTTTATTTACAGTTTGAATGTAGTCTGTGATTTAAACTTTATTGTTTCTGATCTTACAGGTGAACAGCGCCTTTGTATGGGCCGTGGCTCAGGCTGCAGAAAAAGTCCTCGACGGCTTAGTTGACCCCATCAATGGCTCTGAAGAGGCACCGGCCTTCATGTGGGGCGGCTTATTTATGAGCATTGGAGGTCCTAGGGAGGATTTTTTGGGCAGTGAGCGTGGAAGGAGGACTGCTCAAAGGTTAGAACTGCGAGCCATTCAAGCCTACAGTGATCTAGAAGGAGATCTCCAAGCTCTACACACTCTCCCTACAGCTCTAGCAGACTATCGAGGACTTCGTCTATGTGCACAGGGTCTGGCACCTGGCATTCAGGCTCAGGATCAGCCTGGGGTCTCGAATGGGCTCCTGTACAGCGTTGCTACCGGTCCTATTGAAAACCCGGCACGCAGAAAGCTTCTGCAGCTGCTGGCTCAGTCTGCGAAGGCTCTCGGGCTGCAGAGACACTCTGTGCTGGGACCCAACGGCAGTCAGGTTTCCCTCTTCACTTCCATAGACGCACAGGGTCTTTTAGGAGCCGACGGACGCTTTTACATACTCGACTTATTCCGATACTCACCCACCGATGCTAACTTCCACCTAGAGGAGGGGGAAAAGGAGGCTGCTGAGGGCGGATTTCCCCGGCGTTTCCCCCACAGACTGTGTCGATTACGTCCAGAGTTGGTCAAGCAGTTCATCCAGCATAAGTATGTGATTCTGTGTGCCATCAGTTCATAGTTCTGTTAACGTGCTTCTGTAATATGTTTTATTCCTCTTATTTGTTTGTGACAGACATACCCAGTTCACAAAACGTGTGAGGGCACTGATGGAAGAGAATGGAGGAGTGGAGGAGTGTACAAAAACAGGCAAGTTGGAAATGTGGAACTTTGGTTTGAGCTGAACTAAACTCTGGTTGGTTGTACTGATAGCAGAACTTTTTTTTTTATTAATATTATACATGATAATATTATATGTAACATTTCTACAGTCTGTATAATTATAGTTCATGGTTGGTCTTTAATGGAGACTGATGAATAAACTTGAGCTGCTGTTCTAATAGGTGATTCACGGGGAACAGAGGCAGTGAGGGCAGCCTGTAAGGATGTCGGCTCCATCAGCGACATCATCTTTGAGATGCGCTTCAATCCCAACATCTTCTCCCCAGGTGAACATGTCCAGATTCTTGCTTTCCTACATAACATTTTTTGAACGTAGGCTGTTGTCAACGGATGGAGTACCTACAAAGCCTCAACTTGTCTCTGTCATTCCTTATTGTGTCCTTGGAAGACCTACTGATAAATTCAGATCCAAATTCAGCAAGAAACCTCACTTTATAATACTACATTTATTTCTTCATTCATTTATCTTCTGCTTAATCCTGTACTAGGGTCACAGGGGGTTCCCCATGCCCATCCAGGGGATAACTTTTTGGGCTCTGGTCAAATGCAACAAGGTCAAGGCGCCAACCTATTGCTGGGCACACACTCAAACACACACTATATGGGGCAATTTAGAGCAGTCAATTTACCTTGAATCCGTTTATGGACTGTGAGAGGAAACCGCAGAACCCGGAGGAAACTAATGCAGATATCAAGAGAACTTGCAAACTCCACCCAGATTGGGATTTGAACCGGGAATTCCCAGCATTGAGAGGCAAATGTGATGTCCACTAAGCCACCGTGCCGCCCTTATAGTACTTTAATTTAAAATATATATAAACTCTAAAGCCATCACTCATTCAAAAATAATTACCTTTCAACAAAATTATCAAGTTCTCCATCGTAGAGTAGCACAGGCATTCCACTAGTGGTTTATAATAAGAGTCTGTCCTCTTCTCTGTAAAGGAGTTCAGTTCCCGAGTTCTGAAGATGCAGCGGTGACGTTACAGGAGCGATTAATCCGGGAAGCTGCTCTGTTCATCATTACGGATCAGATCCCAGCATTCGTGAGTGATTTAGTTTATTCTTCTGCAGCTCTGGTACATGTGCAGAGTTTTACTAACAACATCACTCTTTTCATAAACAGCTGGATGAATGTCTGCAGTGCAGCGAGATGCCCATGGACGGCACCACCTTACGACAAGCTTTGCACCAGAAGGGCGTGAACCTACGATATCTGGGTCACCTTGTTTCTTTCATCAGCCAATCAGATGACCAGGAACGATTAAGGCACATCACCGTACGAGCTGAGACACAGTTTATATCAGATGCTTCTTGTAGTAAAATAAATATTTCAAATCTTTTTTCTTTATTCTCTTCTCTGTCAGAGGTTAGCATACGGGGAGATCGTTGTACGTTCTGCTCGCAGGATCTTTAATGGATACATACAGGTATAACATTTAATCTCTGATGACATAAATCTTTATGATTTCATGATATCAGTGTTAAAGACCGTGATTTGTACAGTGATTGAAAAGTTTCAGTTAAATGCATCATATAGCAGGCAAACACGGTGAAATTTAAAAGTTTTTAAGATTTACATAAAGTGTGTAATCATTATTTAAACAACATTAGGCACATGCATTAATTTGGGCACCCTATTCATTTTATTTAGTCAAAAACTTTTGGCACTAATTATTGGAATGCAATTTTTTAAAAGTTATTTTACCCTTTACATACATACACAGCTGGTTATGATCTGATTGTTAACAGGTTTGATACTTTTCTAAAGCTTCAGTCACTAGTTCCTTCTATTCTGTGGGTTCCCCCTTTTTCTCTTTAGTTTAAGTGAGCAAATTTTAGTAACATCATCATCAGAGGTAAAATTAAGTGTGAATAATCAATCACAGTGAGGTTTATATTAAATCAGTATTACTTGTTTGGTGATGTTTAAGGGGGTGGAGATGACCAACCTGTCAGGAGCAGCCAGCCACTTCCTCTGCTGCTTACTAGTGCCTCATTTTAGCCCTGCCCCAAATGGGGAGGAGTCTAAGAAACGCTCCAAGAGGCGTGGACACAAAAGTGGAGGAAGTGCTGAAGGTGTTTCATGGAATGCCTTTAGTGGGAATGAACTTTGGAGTCTTATCTGTCAGGATGCTCTGGAGACGTACGGCCTTAAAGAGGGACTGGGGTGAGAGGTTTACATTTTAAATTTATTTTAATTTGAAGTCATTTCTATTCAAACATGGTACTGAACTTGTGTGTGAACTGTGTGCAGGTCCAGTGTTGAACATCTGGTGGAGCAGTATGGACTTCAGAAACTGTCTTTGTTACGAGAGATCTGTCTGAAGACTGGCATACAGGTTATTAATTATTAATCAGCTAAATTTACAATATTCATTTATATTTGATGCAGTTTATATGTTTAGATAGTGGATGGCTAAACAGCACCTCTTTTTAATAGCCTACAGAATTTCTTCTTTAAATTTAAAATGGGGTCCTTTCTGTTTCTAAACATATCCTGATCCGTTTCCGTCTTACAGCTCCGGCTCAGGGACTACACCTTTGACAACCGAAACAAAGCTCCTATTTCCCCTGATGACGTTGTCAACCTCCTGCCTGTCATTAAGTATGTTTCCATGCCAACAGCTGATGCCACACATACTTTTAGTGCTGCACAGAATAGTCTTCAGAAAGGTGAGCACTCTGCTTGGTTCCTGCAGAGAGATGGGTGTTTTGATCCCAGTGGCTGATCCATGCTGGCTTTTTGCAGGGTTGCTGGAGCAGGCATATGAGCAGCTGAAGGAGGCAGCGTACCTGTTCGGTCGTGTGTGTGACGACCTTCACCCTGAAGCCTGCCGTTGTTTAAGCATGCTGGCTAGAGTAGCGTATTTACAGAACCGGGCTGCCGAGGTGAGTGTTGATATGACACCTTTGTTGTCATGTTAAGTGCTGTTTAGTTTGCAGATGTTTTTAAATCCCTTGTTTGCTCATATTCCTTCTTTAAGGCTCGCAGCGTACAGATGAGGGTGGTGGTGATCAGTGAGAGAGTGCTTGGCTTTGACCACCCATATACCATCCAACAATATGTAAGAGCTTCACTTACAGCCTGATGAGTCCCATTCGGTTTTATATAGAATTAATGCTTAAATCATGGAGTTCACACATTAATCTGACTTGTGTATATTAAAGCAATAAGGTACAAGAGCCTGGCATTATTGTGACTAAATCATGGAAAACGGGTGTTTTTAGGCACGCCGTCAAGCAGAGTACATTTACACCCCTTTCCTGTGATTTATTAAGAATTATAGACAACTTCGAGTTGCTTTAATAAAACTAATTGAAAGTAAAATTGTTATTAATCTGGTCTTCTAAGACGTAGTGTAGTGTCCGGATTTTTTAATCATGCTGATCATAACAGGTTTCTGGTTTCTCTTAACAATCAAATACAAATTATAGAATGCAGTTTCTAAAAAACACTGAGCACCTCACATGTAAATCAATGAGTACAATACATTATTTTCCCAAAGATGTGTTTTATTGTCAATTATGTCATGACTAGACAAATAGCACAGCCAAGTAGATTTAGGGACCGCAACTATCCGTTTTATAAAAATAATATTTGTGTGTGTGTATGTACACATCAGGCTTTGTTAGCAGTATATGTGTTTGCTGGAGGAGAAACTGCATTGGCCCTGCGCAGCCTGTATCGAGCTAAACTGCTTCTGCTGACGGTTCATGGAGAGGATCATCCCTACACTGCAATCCTGGATGTGAGTAAAGGTCTAATCAACATGATCATCAGTCATTTATCATTTGACTCAGAAACAGCTTCTGGCAGTATGTTGTGATATAACCTGAGTGGTGTGTGTGTGCACGCGCTGTTGCAGATGTCTCTAGGTTTGATGTTGCAGGGAGAGCAATCCACACAGTACCTACAGAATGCTCTGAAACTAAACACGTCCTTCAGGAGCACAACGGACCAGATCACCGCACTAAAGTAAGATCAACCTCCATGCTGTGCTTATGTTTGAGTTGAACATCAGACCATGAGCAAAATGTCTATTCACAGTCACCACCTGCTGGCTCAGAGGATGTGTGCAACAGGAGATTACAGGGGAGCTATGGCCCAGGAAAAGGAGGCACACAACATCTTTCAGAAGCAGGTAACAGTTACAATTCAGTTTACTCAATTACACTATATTATTTATCTTAACCACTTTGTTCTGTGTTTTAGTGTGGTGATACTCATCCTCAGACCAAGTGCAGTTCGGACTTCCTGAAGGCCATTACGCAGCAGGCTGTGTGTGTGGAACGAATCATACGTCAGGGAGGTGCGGAAGTCTCGACCCCAAGCACACCAGAGGTACGTGAGCGATGGATGCACTCAGGCTGAAGGATGTCACTTGTTTCTTTATTATTAAAGCGTTCCTGTGTTTCATTAGAACCTGGTTCCTTCATTCGACACGTTGCTGGAGCAGTTAGCTCTGGTTAATGGAATCCTGAAGACCTCGTACAGGTGAGAAACAAGAACACAACACGTAGTGTATTACACACACTGCACTTCAGCTGTGAGATGTTAGCTTTTAATTTTAATTCAAATTAGTTTAAATGTTAGATGTATGTCTGATTCAACCTAGTTTGATTTTATTTTTAAATTAATCAAATTAAATATTTAAGAGGAAAAGAAAGTCAGAGTCCTGATCAGTCGTCCTCACTTTGGATTTTTTCATGTGGTGGATTATAACTGCATTCTTCATTTTATTTACGCAGTATGAGACTTCTGGAATTTAAGGAGAAGCTGAAGGAGAGACGAGCTATGGAGCAGGAGGAGAACGCTAAAGGAGAAGCCTGTGAGGAACAGAAGGTCGTTGATGGAACTTCCACTGATGACCAGAGTCGTACAGAGAACTGTGAGAAGCGGGATGTCCAGGAAGAGACCCCCGACACTTCAGAAACAAACAGCCAGATCAGTCAGAATAGAGACTGCATGACTACTGAGAATAAAACCCCTGAGCTGTCAGGTGAACAACCCAAAACCACTGAGGTCATAACCCCAAAGAACCGATCATCATCATCTGATATCAGAGGAGCCAGTGAGAACGTGGAGCTGCTTTTAGTTAACGGTCATGATCAATCTGAGGACATGATTCCTGTGACATCAGAGTCTTCTAAAAACTGAGTTCTGTTAAAGTTTAGAACCTGCAGCCACAGCAGGTGTCTTTAACACCAACATGTTAATTCTATCTGAGAGAAAGAAGGAAAAGACTTGCATTTTGTGTTTTAACTGATTTACTTACAATAAAAACAACTTTTCTAAATCAAAATGTAGACAGAAATGTATATTGAGTCCATTAACTGTTGGTCAGTACATAAAGTGAAGACGAAGAAAAAATGCAAACGGAAAGAACTCCCCACCCACTCCCCCACAAATGCAAGCTTTGTTTTAACATCAACTTCTGCTTCCTCTCTGAATGATCTCCAGATCTTGGCAGTCTTGGTACAGGGGCTCTAAGTCCTCAGCCCAGATGGATTCTGTGAGTTCATGAAGCTTGGCGGGTGGGAACTGGATGAGGGCGGTGTCGTTGAACACATCCTGAAAACGGCGGGAGCAGGGCAGGCTGATCTCCTTACATACACTTGTTACCTAACATGAAGTGGGTTAAGGGTGCATTGCATCAACTAAGATTTTAACCTACTTTAGAAATTCGAACCACGAAAGAACTCAAGACTTAACAGCCAAACTTTACCCTGAGGACCCATAATCCTTCATCCTGCGACCACTGACACAAACACGTTTAAGAGCCATCAGCAGGTTCACATTGTTTTCCATGGCAGTATGAAGTCCCGGCCTTTTTAATAACACATGATTTAAATACATCACAAACTGACACTCTTATTATTAGCTGTATGGTTTTAAAAGGGCCCTAATCACTGCAGCCTGCGGCGTCTACTGTGCACTGCACCTTATATAGTGGGACAAGTCCACACCCTGTTAATAATAGAGTAGAAGGTGGCATTGTCATTTAGGATGCCCTGAAGGACTTATTTATCTTTATTATTCAGTTAAATGTAAAGCTTAAGGGTGCCGATCCAGTGCTTCAGGTATTTCTGGGGGGCTTCGTACAGTGTCGTGAAGAAGCTTTGTTGAAGTGGTTTGAACAAATCAGAGAAAGGATACATCAGCCAGGAATCTGTAGTGTTGTTTATATTCTCTCTGAATCATCCTTATAACAAAAAAACAGACACTTTAAATTTAAGGTTATTAAATGTAAGAAACAAGTGAAGATAAACCACATTCTATTTACAAATTCAGCATCTGCTTTACAACTGAATATTCACACACTTCATTATGATTGCACTCATTTCTTACTGCTTGCATGGCTTTTAATTCATCAGAATTTTTATTTTGCGATGAAAGTTTAAAACTACAATATAACAGATTTGAAGGATTATGGAAAGGATAATGAACCAACTGGTTTAATATTGAACTGCATTTATCCATTTTTTCCAAAATCCTCAAATGTTTACAGGTTAAAGGGGCAATATCAGCATACAGAGAGTTATGTAAAGTTTTATATTCTTTAATGTATAGCTGCATGTCTCCATGCACGTTAGGTACTGCAGCATTGTGTATCTGAGACGTGAGTTTTGGCAGAGTGAATGTGGTGTGTAAGTGCCACATACCTCTCCTGTATGCCACGAAAACTGTTGCCAATAACCGTGACCTTTGGCAAGACCTGAGGATTCCAGTTCCTCCACAGCAGGTTGTTATACAGAGCTTTACCGCAATGCATCAAGTAGAAAAGAGTGGGCTGTCGCACTGCTCGCTTTCCCTCCTGCAAAACAAGAGCATGATTCAGGGAAACGCAGGGTGTCGTGGTAACGCGACATTAGCAGGAAACTTAAATACTTTTAATGGCCATTTTAAAAGCAGGATGTGGGACATGCATGCTGATGAGGTGCAGTAACTAAACAAAACTACCGAAATTATACATAATTATAAAAATGTGGAGCCTGTGTATCATCTGGAATTCAAATGTTTTTTGTTACATTTTACACGATGTTCATTCTGTTCAGTCGTCACAGCTCTCCTAAAAAATACTAATGTTTTAAACAGAAGACAGGACCATCCCAACCTGCGATCCCCACCTCATTTTCAGTCAGCACAGTAAATCCCAGCTCTCTGAGAGTCCCACGCTGCGAGTCTGTGAACACAGGATCGTAAACACTGCAGCGGCTGATAGGGATCTAAAAAACAAACATTTATGTATGTGAAGTGACATAATACACAGTTTAATACTGAGTAATGCCATGCAAGTTCACCTGTAACAGATCCAAGAGCAGCAACAACATGGCGAGCTGGTATCGGGCAGAAACACAGGACGAGAAGTTTCCTAAACCATAACACACACACTCAAATGTGCCATCGCTTCCAGATTCCTCTGCTGTCTGGAGCAAAGAGTAAGACAAGATCTCTGTGGGACGCAGCAGAAAGAAGAGACAACATTATAATGTTCTGCTTCTATCTGACCTCTAACAAGGGAGCTGTAAAATGCTGACCTTTCCATTCAGCCCAGAAGTCTTCACACCTCAGGTCATTCCTGCAGGAGGGAACCAGCACAGAGAATTTAATGAGTTCTCATCCACTCAAATATTCAGAAGACACTGATGTTTATAATGTCTGCCACTGAAACCCTGAAAGGACCAACAGTACAACAAAGTCCACCTTAAACTACCCTCTCAGCACAACTGGTACCAAAACAAATGCAGTATGACCTGTTATCAAACGTTCTTCATTTCTAATTAAGATTTAACACAAGACAATTGTTATATTGATAATAATAAGATCAGCAGAACATCCAATAGACTGCTCAAAAAATAAAGGCAACACTTAAACAACACAATGTAACTTCAAGTCAACCACACTTTTGTGAAATCAACCTGTCCAGTTAGGAAGCAACACTGAATCAATTTCACTTGCTGTTGTGCAAATGGAAAAGACAACAGGTAGAAATTAGAGGCACTTAGCAAGACAACCCCTATAATGTAGTGTTTCTGCCAGTGTATATGTAGATAAGTATGTTTGTAATGTAGGTACTTTAATATGTTGGATAACGATGAGGTTTGATTATACTATTATGTAGCTGTTTTTTCCTAAATTACCTGCCTGTGTTATATTATTTCCAAGTCGCTTTGGATATATAAATGAAATAATTAAATATATATTTCATGGATCTGGACTTATTCCCTAAATTTTCACAATGAAAATGAAATATCTAACCTGGCATTTCATTGTTCTAAATCGATAGATGATATAGATGATGATAGATGACAACTTATACCCTGAACCAGAGCAGAAGTTTAGACATATTTCTGGACACACAGATGACCTGGTACTATGATTTTCCTTATTGGCTTCTGTTATCCTGATCTGTTATTCTTGATGTTTTCTCTTACATGGCCGTTGTTATCCTGAGTCGGTCTCGATTCGGCTCCTCACACTCCTGCGGTTTGTACTCTTTTCTCGCTTCCCCTTTCCGACTGATTCTTCTGCCGCGCCTTACACACTGCCACTCACTGCTTTCTGCCATTAGATTTCTAATGTGGAACAATCAATCACAAAAAAAAACCGACACTAATCTTTATCGGATCCTAACCTTGTACTTTTCATAACATTACAAATCATAATGATTGTACACGTGACTCGATTACAGTATTCGCCATGCGCGTTCTTCCGTATGGGCTGGGTTTGTCATCTCACCAATGACTAGTGCCGCAAAGCATAACTGACAATTACATAAACAAATAGCAGTAGGAGGCGGGTCTTCATAGCATCAAAACCTCGTCGTTTCGTATTTAAACGACTTTTATATATTTTTTGTTGCTTTTTGTAGTTAATAGATCTAAGCACTTAAACCCATGTTAAAATCGGACTTATTAATTGCACATTATTAAATGAGAAACTAAATAAAAAAATATTTTTAACGAACAATCCGTTTAACCAACGGTTTAACTTGACTCGACTGCTCTCTAGCGGATAAAACATCTTCCAAATAAATAAATCAGCATATGGGTTCCCCATGCCTATCCAGGGGAGAACGTCTCGGGTGCTGGCTGGAAATGCACCCAGGACAGGGTGCCAATCCATCGCTGGGCACACACTCACTCAAACAGCCACACACACAAACACCCGGGGCAATTTAAAGCATTCGATTTACCTTGAATCCATGTTTTTGGAACGTGGACACGGGGAGAACATGGAAACTTCACCCAGATTGGGATTCAAACCAGGAATCCCCAGCGGTAAGAGGCAAATGTGCTTACTACTAAGCCACGTGACACCCACATTGATTCATATTATTATTATTATTGGTAGTAGTAGTATTCATTATCTTCTGCTTAATTCTCTACTAGGGGTTCTCCATACCCATCCAGGGGAGAGTGTTTTGGGCGCTAGGCAATATACACCAAGGGCACCACTGGGCACACTCACACACAAGTGTCCCCCCCCCCACACACACACACACACAGACAGACTATAGGGGCAATTTAAAGCATTAATTTACCTTGAATCCATGATTTTTGACTGTGGGAGGAAACCCACTCAGACATGGGGAGAACATGGAAACTCCACCCAGATCAGGATTTGAACCAGAAATCTTTAGTACTGAGAGGCGGATATGCTAACCACTAAGCCACCGTGTTACCCGTAAATAAAAATCTAACATTCAATTTTGTCTTATGAATACAGTAAATGTAATTAAGCTGAATATCTTTATTTGTAAATTTTTATTATCTTAAAAAGATTTTTTTGTACATTTAAAAAAAAAAGAATTGTGGATGAAACTGTCACTTTTAATAGAGATGTGTCATCACTAGCATAATCCATGCATTGCAGAGACTATATACTAAAAATAAATTCCTTAAGTATTAGAAAATGATTTAGCTTATATATTTTCAACGTGTTCTCACATATGTAAGTCATATAACCTAAAACACTTAAGCAATAAATAGGTGGAATACAGGTGGTTTCAACTAAAATCTTAACTTAAAAAAGCAAATCGTTTAATTTTATTAAAATTTCTTATTAAATCAGCTTTATGTCTATATAACTGAGAATAACTTGATGTTAACATGGTTTATTTAGACCAGGCAACCCAGTGAGGGCCGCTCGCCTCGCGCGCTTTTGAGTCTCTCAGGTCGTTAGTTGTTTGCCAAACGGTTTCCTCAGTATTTCCTCAGAACAGAGTTTATAAGATAACACGGTTTAAAACGGTTTACAAGTACAGACTTTGACTTAATCAAACAATTTTGTGTATATCTTTAGTTGTGGTATTATCTGCTGTGCTATGGTGGCGATTTTGTATTTAGTAATGGAATAAAGTTTAATTTTACATTTCGTAATAGTAAAAACCAGGACAACCATGAGCTGTATAATTGAAGGAAATGGTGTGAAAGGTGGGTAAAAAATGTTAAGTATTTTGTTAGTCATTTCGAAGTCTGGTTAATCTACAGATAATTTATTCATCTTGGCATCTTAAGACTGTTCTCTATTCTCACATTTTCTGGGATAAAAACAAACACATGTCGTTTTTTAGTGTTTGGAAAGGCAGTTCATGCTCTGTCAAGGATTGGAGAACACATTTGGTTGGACCCAGTGGAGAAAGGGGTAAAAAGCACCACAAATCTGAAAAATATAAAGCAATTAGTTTTCTATAAAAGGTTTATCTTTAAAATCCCATTTTTTGATTAACTACTAGTATTTGGTTGGGAAAGTGTTATGCTTACATCTAAACTCTCCTGTCACAAGCCAAACAAAAACAGTTCATTTTGTTGTCAATTTGAAATTAAATGACTTTTTCTACTGTCAGCATTTTCTTAACAATATTGTTTTTATTTTTGTTACCACAGCTGGCACTGAGGTCAGTAAACACAACCCACTCTGCCTATGCTTGTTTTCTTTTCTCTCCTCTGTTTTTCCAAACCTACAACCCAAAGTTGGATCAGCTGCAGAACAGCAAGGCTGCAAAGTGCAAAGTTTCTCTGAAGGTGCAACATATTACAGTTTTGGTTTTCAATATTTGAGGGAACAGTTTTAATATTTTTTTAATACATAATATCCATTAGAACATGGGTCAGCCAGTTTGAGTGTCTCCATTAGTGTGTTTCGAGCCCTGAGCTTAGTCTTAATGAATAGCACTTTTAAATGAATAAGAATGTTTTTTATATGGGCCAGACCTTCTCATTCCACATCAGTGCTTCATGTCACTATTGCCAAATGGACTTGAATTTACATAGGTGCACTTTAAAATAACAAACCCTTGCTATAAGACAAAAGGTAGTAATGACTGTACAAAGGGACAATTCTACATTATTAAGTGTGGTTTTGGAACATGAGTGTCTATATACACTACTCCAAAAAATAAAGGGAACACTAAAATAACACATCCTAGAGCTCAATGAATGAAATATTTCAGTTGAAAATCTTTATGTAGTAGATAGTGCAATGTGTTAAGAACAAAATAATAAAAAATATCTAATTGTAAATCAAAATTATTATCCCATTGAGGTCTGGATTTGGAATCGTGCTCAAAGTCAAAATGGAAAATCAAATGACAGGCTGATCCAATTTCAGTGGAAATTCCTAAAGACAAGTTAAAATGAGGTTCAGTAGTGTGTGTGGCCTCCACGTGCCTGTATGACCTCCCTACAATACTGGGGTATGCTCCTGATGAGGCGTCTCCTGGTGTACTGGCCTGTCTCCTGGTATCTGCTCCATGCTCTGGACACTGCTCAAACCTTCTTGCCACAGCTTGCATTGATGTGCCATCCTGAATAAGCTGCACTCCCTGAGTAACTTCTGTGGGTTGTAGACACCGCCTCATGCTACCTCTATAGTAAGAGAACTGACAAAATGCAAAAGTAACCAAAACATCAGCCAGAAAGGATAAGAACAGAGAAAAGGTGTGTGGTCACCACCTGCAGTACCACTCCTTTATAGGGGGGTCTTTCTAAGTGAAATTGATTCACAATCAGTGTTGCTTCCTAACTGGACAGGTTGCTTTCACAGAACTGTGGTTGACATGGAGTTACATAATGTTGTTTAAGTGTTCCATTTATTTTTTTGTACAGTGCACATTAATCATATAGTGTTACTTCAGAAGTATTTAGTGGTTTATTCAGAATTACACTGTATATATATATTTTTTTGCAGTAACAACACCAGCACTAAGTATTTCTGTTTCTGTTTTTTTTTTTTTTTTGTAGTCATTGATGCCCCTGTTTCGCAGCATTGGCACAATAGAGCGCAGTGTGAATAAATGTGAGATAACTATCAACAATCCTGACAAGGTTATTTTTCAATTTCAGTGCAGACATGGTAAGTTGGCATTCTAAGTACTACTACTACTACTACTACTACTAATAAATTGTATTTAGAGCCAGGTTTATTTTAATTTAATTCGAAATGTATGTACATACTACTTACTCTGTAACATGCAGAATTGTCAAGCAGCTTTACATGAAATCAAATCACAAACAGGCTGCCAACGAGCAAACTATAAGTGTTAATAAAGCCCAGAAAAAACAAAACTATAGGAATGTTATGTGTATTTAATTATACACACAGTTCAGTCTGATAATGAGGTTCACTTATACTTCAACTGTGCCACCTGACTGGTGTGATAATAACTTAACATGATGGATAAAAGCCAACTGGTTGTTTTAGATAGTTACTAAAAGCAGTAAAAAATGAATATAGTAAATAAATGCAGGCTTTATGGCCATTATATCTACTGTGCATGACCTGTAGCGTTGTGTGTCATTAAAAAATGACCTTATATTAGAATTGGACACAAGGGGGCAGTATAAACAGGTACTTTCTATCAGCATCATTGTTTTACAAATTTTTAACTGAGAAATAATGCAGTGGATATGATTACATATTTAATAGGATTTAAATTATGTGTCATATTGACAAGGAATAACAAAAACCCATAACCTGGGCTACCAAGAGTGTGATGCTTTACAAGCAGTGTTTCCAGCTCATCTCTGTCCCAACATTTTAAGGGCACATCCAAAGTAAGTACATCACTGTAATGTATTAGATTGTGTTTTTTGTAGGTAATATAAATATGTATAAAAATATGGTATTGTAAAGCGGAACATTAAAATACTTTACATTTTCTCAGGCTCCTCAGTGACATCATCATGCACTTTCCAATGTCACAAGACGAGGTTACACTTTCTGTATCACAGATGAGGGTGAAACTGAAGAGTTATTTTGAAGAAGACAATGGTCTGGATTTTTTTATCTTTCTTTTCAGTAATGTTCCTTTATGTGTCTGGATAGTAGCTAAAACATATGTGCATGAACTCAGTTTGATGCCAAAGACACTTTATAATGTCCACTTAGTTTAACCCAGTCTCAAGAGTGGTAAAAAAGAGAGTGCTAAAGAGGGTAAGATGGGCTCAAATGTAGGTCTTTATTCTCTGTAAAATGTGACTGTGTCGTTTGTGAATTTTTATGGTTTGCTGTGTTTTAATATTGTGAATTTTGTGTATTGTTGTTGTGCTTTGTTTATCGATGTTGTTTTTTTTGTATCGTTGTCCTTTGTTTATCAATGTCGTCTTTGTGTATCGTCATTTCTTTATTGATTTTGTTTTTGGGTATCAATGATGTCCTTTGTGTATCGATACTGTCCTTTGTTTATTATTGTTGTGCTTTGTTAATGTCTTTTTGTAAAATGAAATCCTTTGTGTTATGTATCAGTCTCTTGTAAATTATTGTTTTGTGTATAGTTGTAAAACGCTGTTGTCTTTTGTGAAGCTTTGTTGTCTTTTGTAAAGCATTGTTGTCTTTTGTAAAGCATTGTTGTCTTTTGTAAAGCATTGTTGTCTTTTGTAAAGCTTTGTTGTATTTTGTGAAGCTTTGTTGTGTTTTATGAAGCGCTGTTGTCTGTTGTGAAGCTTTGTTGTCTTTTGTAAAGCTTTGTTGTATTTTGTGAAGCTTTGTTGTGTTTTGTGAAGCGCTGTTGTCTGTTGTGAAGCTTTGTTGTCCTTTGTGAAGCGTTGTTGTCCTTTGTGAAACGCTGTTGTCTTTTGTAAAGCTTGTTGTCTGTTTTGTTGTGAAGCTTTGTTGTCTTTTGTGCAACGCTGTTGTGTTTTGTGAAGCGCTGTTGTGTTTTTGTGAAACGCTGTTGTCTTTTGTGCAGCTTTGTTGTCTTGTGAAGATTTGTTGTTTTTTTGTGAAACGCTGTTGTCTGTTGTGAAGCTTTGTCGTCTTTTGTGAAGCTTTGTTGTCCTTTGTGAAGCGCTGTTGTCTTTTGTAAAGCTTGTCTGTTTTGAAGTTTTGTTGTGAAGCTTTGTTGTCTTTTTGTGAAACGCTGTTGTCTTTTCTGAAACGTTGTTGTCTTTTGTAAAACGCTGTTGTCTTCTTGTGAAACCCAGTTGTCTTTTGTAAAGCTTTGTTGTCTTTTCTGAAGTGCTGTTGTCTTTTGTAAAACGCTGTTGTCTTTTGTGAAGCGCTGTTGTCTTTTGTGAAGCGCTGTTGTCTTTTGTGAAACGCTGTTGTGTTTTTTTCAAGCTGTTGTGTTTTGTGAAACACTGTTGTGTGACGTTTGTATAATGTTACAGGCTTTTGTGATTCTTCATATTTTGTGTAAAGATTTGTCTTGTCTGATTTCACTGTCATTTGTTTTGTGAATCATTGATGCCGTTTGTGAATATTTTCTTTAGTGAAATCTCTTGTGTAATATTGTTGTCTGATGTATGATGTGGTTAGTTATGTTTTGTGTCACACTGTTGTTTGTTGTTTAATGTCTGTGTTACAGATCATGTGAAGGCTGTGAACACAGAGTTGTCTCTGCATCCTGATGAGTTTGAACACTTCCACACTGGACTGGACTCCGATATCACATTTTGTCTTAAGGAACTGCGGGTAGGAGGAGCTTCTTCTTATTGAATTAAATAAAAACATTAAGGGGGAAACTGTTTATCCTTACTTACTAAAACCAGTGTAATCTTCCAATACGACAATAATTATTATAAAATGGGTAGTTCCAGACCTTTAACCCTTTAATGTCCTCACCATGAAAAAAAGCTAAGGGATTTTTTTTATAATTTTTTTTAATTTGTTTGGGGCATTAATAAAAACAATTGGTGTTTTTTTTTTTTTAATGGAATACCCAGTTTTCAAATGATTATGATGGCACTTAGTGGTAACATCAGAACAAGAACCAGGAATACAAATAAAATATGA
>JAOUQT010305642.1:0-15536 GCA_025769995.1 Xyliphius kryptos | reverse complement strand
CGTTTTTACATTTTGTTACTTCACAACCTGGAACCTGGAATTCAAAGGGATTACTTAAGGGTCTGCATCATTTCATTTACAGACCATGCCTACAACTTTGTACATTTGAGATTTTTTGAATCGTGAAGCAAACAACAAATAGGACAAAATAACTGAAAAGTACAGCGTGCATAACTATTTACCACCTTAAGTAAGAGCCACCTTTGGCAGCAATTACCGCTGCAAGTCGCTTTGAATAAGTCTCTATGAGCTTGCCTCATCTTGCCACTGGGATTTTTGCCCAATTTCTAAGGCTAAACTGCTCCAGCTCCTTCAAGTTAGATGGTTTCTGCTGGTGAACAGCAATTGTCAAGTCTGACCCCAGATTCTCAATTGGATTATTGTATGATTTTCCTTATTTCACTTCTAAAACTTAGATTTATAGAGGTTTTAACGTAATGAAAAAAGTGGGGCTGAAAACTTTTGCATGGCACTGTACATTATATAAGGTAGTGAAAACAAATAAATTCAAAGCCTGTAGAGCTTTAAATGCAGTATTATTAACAGCCTCTAACCTAAAATAAAAAATGTAAGACTGTATATGTTTATATTGGTATATCTGTGTGTCAGTTATTGCTAGTGCAAATCTATTAGTTGTCTTAATCTGTTTTCACTGGCAGTTACATTAAAGTTTTATGGTCACACAGTATATGGTGATAGTACAGTATTTAAACGTGTCTCCAGTAATTACTCAATGGTTATTTTCTTTTTGCTTTCAGTATCTGCATTCAATCAAATCATTTCATTAGACTGCGTATATGTTAATGTGTGTAATTGCTTTGGGAAGTAAAAAATGTTACTTCACACAAAGTTAATGTCCAGATGTGCATTGTAAATGTATAGTGTATGTGCAAACATGGGTCACTTAACAAAGAAAATAAAGAAAATGTCCTCACGTCTGTGAAAATAGGGGCTCCTGTATAAGTCTGATAATGTTGCCTCAGCATTTCCATTGTATTTGTAATAAAATGCAAAAAATGATGAATCTAAATTGCTTAAAGAGAAACAGACACACTAGTTACATTTTGTCTGCTTTTTAAATCATTCTGGAAAATTAGCTGTTCACTTTAGAGCCAGATTTCAATGACTTACTAAATTATTTCTGCATTAAACAGGATTCTTTCCACAAAAATGTTAACGATCTTTTTTTTTTTTCACTAATAAAAAGTATCATTTGTGTTGGTGTAAATGCATGTCAACGTGTGAGGTCCCTTAAAACCAGTTTGTGTGAAATGTCAGTTGAAGATCATGAAGTGAAATAGTCCTGAGAGTCACAGTTGGTTCTTTTCGTCTCAGCCCCACAAACCTCCAGACGTCAATATACCCTCTGGGTTACCCATGGAAACCTAACAAGCAAAACATTGTTGGTGTGGTCAGCGTGATGAGTGGATCAGTGTTTCCACTTAAAATATGGCACAGCCACCATATTTATTCTGCAGCTAAAACATTTACTACACTGTTGTGGGCTGAATGATTATTAATAGGATGGAGTTGAAAAGGATGACGCATGAATTGATGGATAGCTCTTGATCATCCAGTACATAGAGACCATGCCAACATATAATGAAATTTAAAGTGTTTTATAGCACAGCCAGTTTATGAGGTGCAGCTCATTTTTTCTGCACTCGTCCATTTTCCAGTTCAACTCAAAATATAGATGGATGTTGTAGTTCCACAGACTGGACTCTATTCATACCATCTACCTTATTTCTAGTTGAAGTAATTTATGAATATAGTGCTTTACAACAGTACATTGTCACAAAGCATAACACTTTACAGTGTTATGAGCCTAAACCCCTAAAGAGCATGCCAAAGCGACAGTGGCAAGAAAAAACTCTCAACCTTCAGATCGCAAGGCTGGATTCTTAACCACAAGCCTATGACGGCCTCCAAGTATAACCACCACTTGGACTAAAGTCTGTAATTGCAGAATGTCGAAGTGCCTCCAGATGGTAGATCTGATGAAATAGTATAGAAACAAGAAGGTGTACCTAATAAGGAGAATTATACATTTTGCTCTTGGTAAGTTGGCAGGTCTGTGTTTTTAAGTGCTGCTGATATACAAAATATTATGTCATTGACTTATTGCCCAGCCCTTATCCTACTACAGTAAATATCAAAGGCACGGTCATAATAAATGTATGCATGAAGAAATCAGTGGTGAACTAAATGTGCATGTTTATAATAAACATTATTTTATTGATCTAACATATCGCCAGTCTGAACTGTTGTAGTTTTTCTAATTTTTTAAAATCACAGTACAATCTGTACATAGGTGTCCTGCACTGTTGATGCTAAACGGCTGCTCAAGGAGGAGGAGTCCTCCACTGAGCCTTGGTCCTTTGGTTGTTCCTTAAAAACCAACGATACCAAAAATTTGTTATGTATCTGTCGGGTTCAGGATCAGAACACTGTAAAGCTGCTTTGAGACAAGCACTGTATAAATACATGATCTTGAACTTGAACCAGTTTTTATTCACACATGCAGAAAATGTGATCCATGTGGTAAAAAATGGTCTTAAACAGTTATGCTCACGTGGTCAGTAATGGTGAAGAATGGACGCATGTCTGGAGACTACATAAAGCTGGAATAGAGCTGTAGCACAGGAGTTATGTGACATGGTTTGGGGTTTATGGAGATGTTTAACACAGTTGTTGCTGTGTGCGTGTGTGTGTGTGTGTGTGTGTGTGTGTGTGTGTGTGTAGTTTTCCCTGTTATAGCACTGAGTCCAGCTGAAGTCAGTGTTATAGAGGAGCATCAGCTGACTTTGCCCTGTGTGCTGCTTGCTGGAAACCCTCTGCCTGAGAGGCACTGGCTTCATGACAACACCCTGGTGAGATACACCGCAATACATGTTTCACAAACAGAACTGCATATTTAAGATATTTGCTGAGGACACATGGTGTCCTGTGAAGAACCATGTGAAAATCTGAATGTGTACAAATCACATGGTATACAATAAAAGCCTGTAAATTAGACACTATGGTTTAGAAAGAGTGCTAAATGCTATGGAGATCAGCACTCAAATAGATGCAACCCAAGTGACTAGCATCAGGTGAGGGACAATAAAAATAGATGCATAGAATAAATTTAGTAACAAGAAGTGTACTACTGTTTTGACGTCTTGAGTTACATTGATTTTTAAATATATATAAATAAATGATCTAAATGTATAGAACCAGGATAAGCAACCTGCAGCTCCCAAGCTCTTTAGTGGCTCCTTGGTTGTGATAAAAGAAGAGCTTCAGATCTGCTTACATTATTTAATTATAGATACAGTATGTATTTTTCAGTATGTAAAATATGTCACATACTACATCGCCGCCATTTTTCGGAACTTGCTAGTGGTGACCTATGTGGAATCAGGAATATTGGTTGTTTTTGTTCAACAATTATTTGGACGTATACATAATGATGTCCAATTCACAGTAGCACCTGCATTATAAAGGACTTTTGCATCATAGATTACCTCAAATCCATATGTGAGTATTCGGCGAGATGGCAGCCTGCATATTGAGCGAGTGAGTGTGCAGGATAGTGGAGATTACACATGTATGGCTGAAAATGTTGCAGGATCCAGCAACCACACTACAGCTGTTAACATATATGGTAAGGACTGATTTTATTGTGGATTTGTGTTTGGGATTTTAAATTGATCTGCATGTAGCAGACATTTTTTTTCAGTGAAGCTGATTTTATTCTGTTCTAGTGATGCCAACTATTCAGCACGGCCCTCAAGTTTTCAGTACTATAGAGGGAACGCCCATTTCTCTGCCTTGTGTTGCCCATGGAATTCCCAAACCAGAGATCACTTGGACAAAGGTATGGCAATAATTTATAAGACAACACAAAACAATGATGGACGCCCGATAATTTAATAGTATCCTACGATGCAATTTGGAAAATTGTATGCTTTCCACTTTGTAGAAACAGTTTGGAAGAATACATATTAGTTGGGTTAAATAATTTGATTGGCATGCAATGAGCTCTAATCTCATTCTCATCAAGCAAAATTGGAATCAACTGAAATGGAGATTGTAAGCCATATCCTCTCATTGACAATCGGTGTCTGAGTACACGAGTGTGCGCCTGGATGATGAGACAGAAAATACTATATAAAAACTTCCCAAATTAGTTAAAGCTATTATAAGTATGTAGGCAGGGCCAATTTAAACTCTTTAAAACTCTCGTAGATGTAATGTGTGTCACAATACATTTGGCCATACTGTGTAACTTGATCTCATAGTTTATTCATTCATTATCTTCCGCTCAGTCATATATTAGGTTTGCGGGGGGTTCCCCTCACCCATCAAGGGGGGAAGGTTTTGGGCACTGGGCAGATACACCCAGGACAGGGCGTTAATCTATCATTGGGTACTCACACAGACACACAACCAACTATGGAATTCGAACCTGGATCCCCCAGCGCTGAGAGGCGAACATGCTAATCACTATGCCACCATGCTGCCCATGGTTAATTGGTTATTAAAGATTAAAAACAATTACAAACTGATGAATCACATCTTATAACTACTAGTCATTACTAACAACATATAGAGAACTGCGTACATCTGCATCCAGTTAAACAAAGCTTTATTAAACTGAAGCACACTGGTTTGTTGCTGTGGGATGTTCTGAATTTTAAGTGGAATATATAATCTCCAGCATATTTCACAATACATTAGTCATCCAGGTTACACAGTGAATATCCTTGGCTCGGGGCCCAGACAGCAGAACCGATCTGAAAAAGCCACATCTGGAATTATAGATTTTTTGATTTATTTATATCTTAATGGATTTTCAAGAAGCCCACAGGTAAATCCAAGATTAAAATGAAAATCCAGGAGCAAAAGTTTCTTAGGGATGTAAGCACACAGACAATTCTAACTTTTTTTTTGTACAAATGCAGCCAAATATATAAATGAGGAGAGAGGCAGTTAAAATGAGAAATTAGTGCTTAAATTTTTGTTTAAATTTAGTGGCATTATGCATTTGTGCATTGCAGCGGGGAGAGTTGCTGGATCTTAACAGTGGAGCTTTTACTCTGGACGAGGATGAAAGTCTGCACATCGTCTCTCCTGGGAGGGATGAGTCTGGAGAGTTCACATGCAGAGCCACCAATGCAGCCGGATACAGCTCTCGAAAAGTCCAACTCACTGTCTATGGTTAGAATCAGCTTAGCTGTCAATCGCTTACATTTCAGCTGTGTGATTAATTGCATGCTACATTATCAAAGTAGCAGTTACATGTTAGCAGTAAAAATGATTAAATGTGCATTCTGCTGTTAATCCTTTTATGTCAATGTTTAGACGTTCCTGATGTCTTAGTATATTGATAAAACAAAAATGTGTTTTTTAACCACAGTGCACTTACCTGTATACTTTGTTATCTTGGTGTTTGATTAGTAAGACCCAGGCTGATCAGTGAGGGAGTCAATGATCAATCTGGATCACCAGGTCTGTTAGAGATTTCGGTAACGGCTGGCAATGAGGTCACTCTTCCCTGCGAGGTGCAAAGTGTCCCACCCCCGATTGTCACCTGGTCCAAAGACAAGCAGCGCATCTCCCCTTATTCTACTAGGTAACTTGCATGGTCGCAGTTGATGGGGTTAAAATGATAAAAAAGTAAAAATGCTGTGGTCGCAAAAATTGTCAAATTGTCAAAAAATGTGTTCTTCCCTTTTTAGGGTTAGCTTTGGTTATTCAACCCCAATACTGACTTTTCATGCAATTGCATTTTTTTTTTTTATTTAGATCCCTTTAGTGCTTTGCAATTGAGATGATTGTTAAGTGATGTTTTTTGTGCATTTTAATAATGTAATGATGCTACACAAATACTGATTTTTTTGAAGATGACTGCAACATGAACATGACAGAGAAGATGCTTAACCTTAAATTTAAATTTGTTAAATAATTTACTCTATGCAGTTTGTGCAATGTAATCTGACTACTCAGTCTTCAGCGTTGTTGACGCCAGAGTGGCTTATGTTCAATTAAACTGCCATTTTAAAAAATCAAGGTTATTGGGACGTTAAAAATTGTTTTATAACGGTGTGTATTTTCATGTAACTTTTTTTGGTGAAAAAATGTCAGAAGGAACTTTTGACCCTCGGCCATGTTACACGTGCCCAAGGGCCAACACTGTATTTGGCCCTCTTTGCAAAATGTTTGGACACCTCTGCCTTATTCACCTCTAGTTGGAATAAAATTACATTGCTGTTACCGCTCTCTCCTATAGTTTAGAACAGAGAGGTGTACTTTTGGGAGCATGTCTGTACACTTTTGCTGTGGTTTTGTATGCCGCTTATGCCAGCTGAGCTCAGTCCTGAATGTATATGTGCCTATAATTAAGTGTTGTGCCACAGTTAGTGTTCACCTTAATCTCTACATTAAGTGCCGGTGTCCTCTGAAAACATTCTCTGTCTGACAGACACACTCAGCTGCCCTCAGGCTCCATGAAGATCACAGAGACGCGTGTGACTGACAGCGGAACATACCTCTGTGTAGCTACCAACATCGCTGGAAATATCAGCCAAACCATCAGACTCAGTGTTCTGGGTAAGTTCTGAAATAATATTCAGTTCAGCCTCTGCTGATCTCTGTTTATGCTTTCTGTATTTTATAACTTTTTAGCTGCCATTGATGTTTTTGGTGTTTTGGTATTACTTTGGGGTAAATGTTGCCCGAATATACTGTAAATATATTTATGATTCTTGTTTCAATCTCTGTATCTATACCCTAAATCACTGACTTATCACTAATTCTCCCACTACTCTCCAAGTACCTACAAGCCTGAAATGTTCTTGGAAAAAATAAGTACGTTCCATGTTCCCACATTCTATGGTTTGTTTGATATTGTGCCACATCAGGGTCTTTCTGTGTAACTACAAGCCTTAAACAAGGCTGATGCGTAACGGATTCTCACTTTTTGGTACATTAACTTAGAAATTCGATGGTTTCTGCGTTTGATTGTTTGTTCAGTATCGCCAGCAAACGCAACACCTCGGATGGATTTCTGATGCACAACTCACACAATATTCATTACAGATTTTTAATTGCCCCAAACCTCACTCTATAATAATAATAGATTCATTTTAAATATATAAACCTCAAATGCCATCATTAATTCAAAAACAACAGCCTTTCAACTTTTTGTTATCAAGTTCTCCCCCTTTAGCATAGCATGGGTGTTCCACTAGGGTTTATATAAATGGGACAGGGGCAAGACCGTTGCGTAGTGGTTAGCATGTTCACTTGCTTTTATCCAAAGCGACCCAACTTTGTTGGGATCAGAACACAGGGTTGATACAGAACCCTGGAGCAATTGGGGTTAAGGATCTTGCTCAAGGACCCACATTGGTAACTTTAGTGGACCTGGGATTTGAACCCCCAACCTCCTGATTGATAGTCCAACACCCGAACCATTGAGCTACCACTACCACTTTTTTGATTTACTGTTTTAAATAGCTTCATTTGCCGTTGTGTAATGATGGCTGGGTTAAGAGGTCAGATTTCGACAAATACATCAGCCTCTTCTTTTGGTACATCAACTTAGAAAGGTGAAGGCATCACATCCTAAACAATAGCAGCTGCTTACACAGGCCTGTCCAGCCCAAAGGTCTTATTTGTCTGAAGCAGCACAGCCTCTCTTGTTGTATGATTAAATTTTAGTGAATCAAATGTATAAAATTAGGCACCTAGAGCTATTTTGGACAATGATATGCTTCCAACTTTAATTTTATCTTATTGTTTTACAATCTATTTAGTGCCTCCTCGCATTCAGCCCGGTCCACGTGTAATTAAGGTTCAGGTGGCGCACCCCATAGACCTGCCCTGTGTTGCCCAGGGAGTCCCTGCACCCACTGTTACTTGGATGAAGGAGCGAAGAGCACTGGTCTTAAATGGAACTCAATACAGCTTGTCCACTGATGGAACTCTAACTGTACATCAAGTGACACTAACGGATGAGGGGATTTACACCTGTCTGGCCAGCAGTGTTGCGGGACGGGACGAAGCTAGTATTAAGCTGCAGGTACAAGGTGAGTCATTTTTAGCTTTATGTTGTTCGTGTTAATATTGTAATAATATCTAATGATGAAATATTTACAATTGGTTTTTGATCATATGATGTAAATGAAGTTTGTTTTATCAGCACATTTTAACACAATGAAAAAATATATATTTAGCAGATTTATCTTAAATTATTACAGGTGAACATGAAATTTCACTTACTGACTGCTCTAAATGTCCTGGGTGTATATGCCCAGTAAAGATAATAAATGAACAAATAAATAATTATTACATTAAGAAATCAAACCAACAATCCAGTGCGAAGCGTAGAGTAGCTATGTGAAAGAAATTTTAAGCTTGTTTTTCACTTAAGAGCCTGTCCTTATGGGTTTCACATCAATTATTATTATTTGTAAATATAGAAAATGCAAACTTATGATAACATAAAAACACAAAAGTGAGGATGCATCTTTGTGGGAGTAATGGTTTATATTTTTTTATACTTTACTGTATGAGAAACCCCGAGAACCTCTTGTAACTTGCTCTCAATAACATTTAACAACATTGTTTTTAAGTGTAGAGCCTCTAGTGTTACAATAGTGTTAAAGCCACTGTGTGTTACAATAATGACAAGTGTCTTTGTTTCATTAAATCTTGCTCAGTTCCCCCGGTGGTAGAGGTGTCTGAACCACCTTTTAACAGCCCTGTCCAGGAGAGAGTGGCAAACCAGCAGATTGCATTTCCCTGCCCTGCTAAAGGTATGTTTAGATATTTTTTTATCAGTGTAATAAGCTGCATCCTATTTTTTTGTTACTGCCAGTTTCGGGTTTTTCAACATATCATCACCCTTTTGCCACTTTTACTTGACTCACCTTTAAATCTACTACTAAAAGGCAAAGCCCTAATTCTACCATTTCCAGTTTATTTACCAAGCTAAAATTTGGCATTGTGATTCCCCATCATGTCTTTGGAAAAACTACTCCTCCTCCTATGTACGGTGGTTTGTTCGATATCGCCATTGAACAAAAGACCCCTTCATTATTTTTCCGAGTCCTTAAAAGGCTAAAACTTGGTATCATACTTACCTACAATGTCCGCGGAAAAATGAATGGGTTCTTGATTTTCCAAAACCTCAGATGGTTTGGAGTATTTGTGAGTACCTACAAATCTGAAACTCAGCTCAGCCATTCATTATCATGCCCTTGGAAAAATTACTGATAAATTCACATAACAAAAAGCAACCGCATGGACACCGTAGTCACAACTCACACTATATTTATTTCACATATACATTTCGGAATATAAATGACCTAACCTCACTTGTTCATTCAAAATATATAAACTCCAAAGCCATCACTCATTCAAAAACAATTGCCTTTTAACTTTTACGTTATCAAGTTCTCCCCAGCACAGCACACCTATTCCACTAGTATTTAATGAATGGTTGCATAGTATTAAAGTAATATATTGTTATGGATTTGCTAATTATTTTATTGTTTCCTATCCAATTTTATCTCTGTAGCTGGGTGTTAACAGCTGAGTGTTTTCATACACTGTTTGTTTCGTAGGTCTGCCTAAGCCAGTGATTAAGTGGTTTAGAAATGGTCAGCTTCTTACAGGGAATGAACCCGGTGTGTCCATCATGGAAGATGGCACACTGCTCATTCTGGCCTCGGTGTCCCCTTTGGATAATGGAGAGTATACATGCACAGCTGCAAACGATGCTGGCAGCACTGAGAAGAAATACCAGCTTAAAGTGAACGGTTAGTCAAACCCTCTTACAAATAAGTCAGAACCGAAACTGGTTTAAGGTGGCTTAAGAAATTTTGAGTTTAAATATAGTTATTGAATGTTTCCATGGTCTCCCTGTGTCCATGTGGGTTTTCTCTGGGTTCTCTGATTTCCTTCCACAGTCCAAAAACATGGATTTAAGATAAATTGGCCGCTCTAAATTGCCTCTATATAGCGGGTGTGCATGTTTGTAGTCGTGGGTATGTGTAATTGTAAGATTGAGTGTGTGCCCAGCAATAAATGAGAACCTTGTCCGAAGTGAATCCACCCAAAACATTTTCCGCTGGATGGACATGGGGAACTCCCCACAACCTTAGTATAGAATTAACTGGATGATAATGGATGGATTTAAATTGTGCTTTTGTTTTTTTTTATCTTGTAATACGTCCTACATCTTCAGCATTTACATCTACAAGTCACAGAGGAGGTCGAGATAAAAAATGCTTCCCCTTACTCATTCTAACGGGAGCAATAGCCATGTCAAAATTATTCTTCTACATTTAAAATGCTAAAAAAAATATGTGCGTGTGTTTTTGTTAAGGCACACCTAGCATTATTGCAGTACGATTAAGTATATTTGTCGTTATTAAAATTACATTCAAATACACGGCTCAAAAAAACTTCATTTGGTCCAGCACTCCCACTCTTCTTATACCTTGTGGGTTTAATATAAGTAGAAATCACAGACTGGTCACTTGTCAATCCATTATTGTATTGTTTTTAAACCATGTGTGCTATAGTGCAGCTTAATAATAGACAAAGATTTGAAGTGAACATCATCGTCCGACACTTTTTAAGCTACCAGTCGATCGCGACTGACATGTTGGGCACTCCTATATCATAAAACATCTCATCCATGCACAATTGTACAATTTTAGTTCAGTACTGTGTTGTTCTAATTTGTTGTTGTTCTTATTTTCATATGTTCCATTTTTTATCTTTAAATATTTTTTTTCTCTTTAGTTCCACCTGATGTGCGTGATGGATTAAAATCCAATATCTCTGTGCTAATGAACCAGCCTGTTAGTTTGGTATGTGATGTCACTGGCACACCTGCTCCGATTATCAAATGGTATAAAGATGGCGTCCCCGTAAGTACCCTTTCTTCGATTTGTCAGTTTAAAGACCTTTTTCCGTGGCCTTAAAAACACTCTTTTTATATCATTAATTGACCCACCTTCTTTTGCATTTAATAAGATGTAATATAGTATCTATACTAATAAAAGACAAAGACTCACTAACTGACTCATCACTAATTCTCCCTTTCCCAAGTACATACAAGGCTAAAATTTGGCATCATGCATACCTATCATTTAAATTTGGAAATGGGTTCTTGCTTTTTTACATTAGATTGTTCGTTTGGTATCGCCATCAAACTCTGATGGATTGGGGTCTTCGCGAGTACCTACAAAGCTGAAACTTTGTTTAATTCTTTTATGTTAACTGTCATGACTGTCATGTTTGTGCTTTAAGATAAATGTAAAAAAAAACTGAATTCTAAGACAATATAGTAAATAATTAATATTAATATATAGTTTATTAATAGATCCCTACAGTAGATTAACTTATAAAATGATTTTTACTGACTTTACTATTTAATAAATATACTTTAGATGTTTCTTTTATCTTAGTAAAAATGAAACTTTCAGTATAAATGAAAAACATGTATATATGGTAGTGTTTTCTGTAAGATTTCCTGTAAGATTTTCTTCATTGTGTAGGTCGCCACCAGCAACAACGTGCAGATTCTGCAAAAAGGGGCGACACTGCGATTGCTTAAATCATCTGCGGCTGACACGGGACAGTACAGCTGCAAAGCCATCAACATTGCTGGAAGTACTGAGAAAGCCTTTAATCTGGATGTTCTGAGTAAGTCAATAAAGCCAACAGTTGTTCACAAAAAGTAACACAATATTCTTTGCTGCCCTATGTATTTTAGGTACACAAATAATGGGATACAGTAATAATTACAAACCATATATGTGTACAAGCAAAAAAAAGTAAAACCACTAGAAAATATGCACTAGGACGAAGTTACTGGAAAGGCTGCCACTTGTGTCAGTTCCAGTCATGATATTGAACTACAATTTGTGGCAGTTAGTGCATCTGCCTCACAGCAGAAAGTTCCTGGCTTTTATTTCCAACAGGGTAAACACAGTTGTGGGGCCATGTCTATGGCTATAAAAACATCTTATAACGCAAAAGAGCTGCAGCGCAGGTAGTCTTTGTGATGGTTGCACAGTAGTGCAGCAGTGTGCAGGAGGTGAGGGAAGGACACAAACCTAAAGAAACGCTAACAACAGGCAGATTCATTGGCCAACTTGTCTTTTTTATGAATTTTTAATTAGTGTGTAAATAAAGCTTTTACAAATGTGCCTGTGAAATTTTGTCTCTGGTCCTCATGCAGCCACGCATAAAAATGACCAACAATAACTTTATAAAATTGCAAATCCTGATGAAATCCTTATTATTTGTATACAAAATCTATTCTCATAAAAAAAAGAGTTTAATTAGTACCATTGAATTAATTGGCTGAAAATTTCTGCACAATAAAAGTACCCTCCAATCAGAGAGTTTAAAACACTGACATAGCTTAAGCCTTCTAGAAGGCTCTGCTATCAAAGACTCAAAATCTAATTGGATAAAAATAGGTTGATCTATACATATTTAATGCTACCGGCCCAGCAAAATTCGTTCTAACAGCCCAGACAGAAAAAAAAACAATTCATGGTGATGGGTAAACTAAAGACACAAAGTAGTCCTGGTCATTGATTGTGTATGTATCACTGCACTTGTAGGGCTGGTCCAAAATCTGGCGGGTTACGTCATAAAGGGCATCCAGTTGAAACCTGTTCCAAGTCAAATATGATTTCTGACATTCTTTTTAGGCTACATGTTTATGAAGCATATGTTGCTTTGTTTTTATTTACCATACAGTCTGTAATCACCTAATAAAAATGTCTTTCATTAAATCTTCTGATTTCTTTATCAGTTCCTCCATCTATCGTTGGTAATGGAGGATCCAGTGACCTTCATACTGTTCTCAATCAGGAGATCAGTTTGCAGTGTCAGGTCAAAGGTGTGCCCTTTCCCACAATTCAGTGGTACAAGGACAGGAAGTGAGTTTCCCCATCAAACCTTCTATAAAATGGTTGTTTTGATGTTCAAACATCATTTAATCTTCCCTGTTCACAGGCTGTTGTTTTTGGGAGACCCCAACGTCGAAGTGTTGAATCAAGGTCAAGTATTAAAAATTAAAAGCACTCGATTAGGGGACCAGGCACGCTACCAGTGCAGCGCCACCAACTCTGCAGGAAAGCAGTCCAAAGACTTTAATCTCAGTGTATATGGTATTTATATCTTTTTTATTAGATACAGCTCACCTGAGGCTTTCATTTAATTTAATATACAAAATCTTTAATGTGCATTTAGTAGATGCATTTAGTAGTGCAAGAGATTTGGACTTGTCCTCATTTCTAATAATCAATGTATTTAAGGTGCAATTAAAACCAGTACACATGCGTAAAACCAGTTTGAATATAAATTTGTTGCATGCAATTAATTTATTTTAAGTGTTATGCACGAGTGTCACAGAAAGGACCTTGTTTTTCCCAAAATAAGATCCCAACTCAGGACCTTCTCAGTATTAAGCCATGTTCTTTATAAATATGAGAAATAAAAAAAATACAACTGCTTTTAAGACTCAGGTGTCGTATCCCATACTAACTTCAAATCTGTTTTCAGTGCCGCCCAGTATTAAGGGAGGAAACGTAACCTCAGAAGTGACAGCTCTTCTAAATAACCCAGTTAACCTGGAGTGTGAGGCACGAGGTGTTCCACTACCAGCAATTACCTGGTTTAAGAATGGAGAGGCAATTCTAACCAGTAGGCAGGTTCAATACGTGGAGCGTGGTCACTTCCTGAAGATTTCCCGCGTGCAGGTGTCTGATGCTGGACAGTACATCTGTAGAGTCACCAGTGTGGCTGGAACAGCCGAGAAGGCATATGAGCTGGATGTCTACGGTGAGCTTTGTTTTCAGTATCTTAGGTTATACAAATATACATTTACAGGCTCACATACAAGAATAGAATTTAGAATCCCAAGTCCATTCATTCATTATCTTCCGCTTATTCCTTTATGAGGGTCGCGGGGGGGTTCCCCATGTCCATCATGGGGAGAACATCTCGGGCGCTGGGCAGATACACTCAGGACAAGGCGCCAATCCATCGCTGGGTACACACTCACACACGCATCCACACACTATACAGGGCAATTAAGAGCATTCAATTTACCTTGCATCCATGTTTTTGGGATGTGAGAGGAAACCGGAGTACACGGAGGAAACCCACGCAGACACAGGGAGAACATACTCCACCCAGATTTGGATTCGAACCGGGAATCTCCAGCGCTGAGAGGCAAATGTGCTAACCGCTAAGCCACCGTGCCGCCCACCCAAGTCCATGTTTTGCTTACTTATATAAATATGCAAATTATGAAAAGTAAGATATTTGAGAATAAATCTGGTGATAAAGTGGGTCATGATTCACCAGAGATGGCAGAAGTGCTGACGTCTCTTACTTAAGTAAAAGTACTAGCAATATTGAAAATAATTACTTAAGTAAAAGTGTAAGTATCATGGATTTTTTTTACCCAAGCATAAGTAAGTGCATGCACCTTGTAGCTGTTTTTCATATGAACAACTCATTTGTGTGGCTTCCATATTGTTCAGGGAAAGTGCTATGTATTTGTTCAATCTAATGTCAACAGATGGCTGTTCCCTTTCATCCACAGTTCCTCCCTCTATTTCTGGAGGCATTAACGGACCAGTTTTAAGAAAAGTGGTGGTTGGTAAATCTCTGGTGCTGGAGTGCGAGGCGGTTGGACACCCTCCACCCTCTCTTACCTGGCTGAAGGATGGTTCTCCTGTAAAGAATGGGCAGAATCTTCAGCTTCTGGAACAGGGCCGCAAAATGGAGATTCTCAATGCTGTGCCCTCAGATTCTGGGCATTATGTCTGTGTGGCAACCAGTGTCGCAGGAGATGTGGAGATCAAGTATCATATTAATGTTTTAGGTAGACAATATTTTAGTTTTACCAACATCTACAAATTCAAACATACAAACACTGTTTAGAAAATGGTAACCAAACACCACTGTAGAAAATCAGTTGAACTACATTTTGGTATGAGTCTTTTTTTTCATACATTAACATATTATTTTGTCATAACATATATTGTGTTTTTATGTCTATTTAGTTCCACCAACTGTTTATGGTGCTGGTGCGAGCACCAATGTCACTGTTATTCTGAACAATGTTCTTGAACTGGAGTGCCAAGCTACTGGCACACCACCACTGAGCATCACGTAAGGCATCTTTTAATTGTTCTTATTGTAGACATAAATTATGGATGTATACACTGCTCAAAAAAATAAAGCAAACACTGAAATATCACATCCTAGATCTCAATGAATAAAATATTTTAGTTGAAAATCTTTATTAGTAGACAGTGGAATGCGTTGAGAACAAAATTTAAATCGAAATTATTATTCCATTGAGTGCCGGATTTGGAATCATTCTCTCCTACGGCCCCCTCCATGTCTCCTGGTGTTATGGCCACAGACAGACACAGCAAACCTTCTTGCTGCCACAGCTGGCATTGATGTGCCATCCTGAATAAGCTGCACTACCTGAGCAA
>JAOUQT010305634.1:0-15536 GCA_025769995.1 Xyliphius kryptos | reverse complement strand
ACCCTGTGCTCTGACCCCAACCAAGTTGGGATACTTGTAAGTCGCTTTGGATAAAAGCGTCTGCTAAATAACTAAATCTATGAAAAATTTTCTACTGGCCTAAAACTGAGGAGTTAAAACATTCTGAAATCCTTTCAAATGATACCTTCATCATCAACAAAGGTGTATTGATTTAATATATATTCCTTGCAAGAACTACTTTGATGTAATAAAGGGTAATCAATCCCAATCAATTGGCCTTCTTATAGAGTCTTGTTCCAATTACAACCTATAACATTTGATTGGCTGTATATGCTGCTTCTGTCTTACTTCGCCAAATATCATTAATTAAATCAAAACATGCACTAGAGGAAAAATGACAGTTAACAGACTTTTATTTAATTTATTTTTGAACTATAAATACTCTCTTTAAAGTGCTATTTATAATCTGTATGCTTAGCTTATCGTTGGCAACTTGGTAATACCAAGCCACCCAATATATAGCAGTCTGGCCGGAAAAGCCCTTACCATTCTATCTTAGACAAACAGTCTCGTGTACTGTTAGTTTATGGAATTGTGGCACTGACTCACAGACATATCATGCGTAGAAGGAAGAGAAAAATCTTGTAATAGACCTCGTGGGTGGGTGTGTTTGCTTAGTGGTGCTGATGTGTGTCTGCTACCCAGTCATCAAGGGCTTAGAATTTTAAAATAGCTAAAATTGTATTTTAAATCATATTTGAAAAGTGGGGTAAACTTAAAATGCAAAGAGCTTTTTTCCGTCCCATCATCAATAAAAAAATATATATACAGAATTATAATTAACTTTTTGTTTCTACTATGACACTCCAGCCCCTGTCAGGCAGAGTCATGGTGTTCTGGCACAGGAAGCCGAGGACAAAGGTTATCAGTAATGTAAGCAGATGCTAGACAGAGAAAAAGCATACTGCTGCAGTGCTTTCTTTCCTTTTTTTCACAGTGCACTGTAGCCTTTTGTGGGCAAACAAACTGGCACTTAATCAGCTGGTTTTGATAAGCAGGGCTACAAACTGAAGGGCAAAGTGATTCAAACCCTAGGAAACAACCTGTGTTCAAGTCTCATGTCACACTGAATGAATGGCTTGCTTAAAGAAAAAGAGGGCCGCAAGCAATAAGTTGCTAACAGACTGCTGGACATGATGGAAACCAAGGACAATCAGTGCACAAGTAAAGCAGTTCCCACTTTAGTGGTGATGTTCTAGTAAGTGACTCGTGTGGACATGGGTCATTGCGTGTTTTGGGATGGTCAGCACAGCAGAGTCAGGATCGGCTAGATAAATATCCTTCTGCTTTTGTTTGTCTTAATTAAATTATGTATATTACGTATTTTACTTAAAACAGTAGTAAGAATACAGTTTTGGTTTGTAGGAGTCCGGTGTGAGGTATCATCAGATGCTATGTGAGGTATGTTGAATGTGGATGTTCATTTAATATAATGAAATAATTATTTGTCCCCAGTGGTCCTGTCTTACGTGGCATTATCAAACTTTTTACCTGCATGACGTGCCTTGTAGCACTTAAAAATGTTGATAGCACATTTAAATATGTTGATAGCAATTGATGGTTACATTTTCAATAATAATTTCCAGTATGTGATCAATTTGCATTGACCATCATTCACTATGCCACTTACATCAGTTTATGTTTTGTTTTTACTTTTTTTGTTTTTTACCTTTACCTTAACTACGTTTTAAATGCAGTTCTAGCTTTCATTTTAACATTTTTTTGTTGTAAAATGTGTCCATTATTTCGGTAATTTAAAAACTTGTGCTTGTGTTCCCTCATTTTCCTAAATATTTTTATATTCTTAATTAGAATCTGATTAGTTTAGTCTCATATTCCATAATTTCATATAGCAATTGGCGCACAAACAGAATGGAGGAAAGACGTGGGGCCGCTAACTTGAAGCAAATGCTGTAATGCTATGACTTGAACGTCAACAACATTGAGGACCTCTGAATAAATCTCTCCAATCCTGTAGCATCGCTTTGCTTACCAAAAACTTTAATGAAGACAGAATTGAAAAAAGTTATCTTGCCAAATATGCAAATAAGTAAGTGACTTTAATTAAACGTGCCTGTAAAAATGCTTGCCATCTGGGTGTAATACGGGTAACGGCTATTTTACGTATAAAAACTCCAAAGTCATCACTCATTTAAAAACAATTTTCTTTCAACTCTTACATTGTGGGGAGGGGTAGCTCAGTGGTTAGGGTGTTGGACTATCAATCACAAGGTTGGGGGTTCAAATCCCAGGTCAACTGAAGCTACCAGTGTGGGTCCTTGAGCAAGACCCTTAACCCTCATTGCTCCAGGGTCCTGTTTCAACCCTGTGTTCAGACCCCAACTAAGTTGGGATCCTTGTAAGTCGCTTTGGATAAAAGTGTCTGCTAAATAACTAAATGTAAATGTTATCAAAATGCAACATATTACAAATGTTGGCTTTCTTTTTACTTTCTTTTCCATTTAACCAAATGGGCCATAGCAACGCGTGGCCAGGTACAGCTAGTATATATAGAATTTTAATTCTCAGATGGCTCTCTTTTTCTCCTGTGCTAGTCCTATTTAATCTGGACCTGGGACCTGGGTCTCAGCTTATCAGTTTTGTTTTTGACTGAAGCTGGTGTTAATTGTACAAGGAATGAAATATTTCTTACTATAAATACACATTGTATGTATCATGATGCTGCTTTGTGATGTATTTACTTTGGAAAATAAGTGTTCAGCCTCACTGACAAGAACACACTTGTCTGCACTTTGAGACCACAGGCTGATGGCATAATTTATATGATGTACTCATTCTCTAAGTTTAGCCATTGCTATAGTTCCATTTTTGGAAAATATGAGCATGCATATCTGTAAAAGGTTCGATTCATCATTGTGCTAGATTAAAAACATGGTGTAATCTGGAACTACCATCTCAAAACCATTGATATTGTTATAGTATGATGACTCGCGCGCGCGCACACACACACACACAGTTGTTTCCATTCATTGTGGGACTCTGCTTGAATTTTTTTTTCCCATAAAGACTAATCTAAAATGTGAATGATGCTATTTTTACTTTAACTATGCATTTATACTAACTCTAAACTTACACTAACTTACACTATAGATGATATTATGGCTTTAGTTTATAATCTAATCATTTACATCATATGATAGCTTCCAAAAAAATAGAAGAGACTGTCATACTGTGCGTAAACAGATTTTCTCTCATTGTGTTTTCTCTCATTGTCACTGCTGCACACAAACACCCCAAAACACAAAATAATCCAACCAACTCTATCTCCTAAATCCCCAGGGAGAGCAATTCCCAACTCGATAATTTGAAAGGCAGTTTCTGGGCATTGATTTCCATCTCATTTTCCTTGAGCCTTTTTAAAACAAGAGGAAAGAATGTCAAAAACCCACAGTATTTTTGCAGAAGACAATAATCTTTCAGGTATGATGGGGGTGTGAGCGAAGGAAAGACCATACACAGTGGAAGAATTTTCACTATGTGTGATCTGAGGTGTATACCGGCACTGCTATTACTCACCCTGGTGTCTGAAGATACAGGATTGTTTATATCTGAGCCAATCCAAAGGAATTGCTGTAAATCCCACAGGATCATTTAAGTGTGACCCATGACTGTGGTCCAGTAACAGACATTGATATTTCCCTAAACACATGTCTCCTTTTCTCCATCTGATTACAGAAAGCAAATATTTGTTTGTTGCAATAATAAAAAACAATAGTAATAGCCAGAGTTTCAAAACTAAATATTAACATTTGCACTAATGCTATGGTTCAGTTTAAATTTATGAAATGGTCCAGAATGTCTGTGGCCCTATGTAAGAAAACATCACCTATAGTAGTCAATTTATTACTGCAATTGGTCTGTTTTGGAACCTAATATGCAGACTTGCTGTCTTCCTCTTCACCTTGGATGTTAACTGGGTTTTGAGACAGACTTTTGGTGTAAGGTTTATACTTGGGTATTTTTGCAGCTATAAGATTTGGTAATGGAAATGGGTTTGTGTGAGCTTCTTTGGGATAATACGCTGCAAGTTCTACGACATTCTCAAAATTATACTTATGCTTTGCTTTATCATTCTACTCAGCCTTGGACTTTTTATCTGTGCTTGGAAAAGCAGCAGGGGTTTTAGAATACTGACTTGGCAGTCACTCTTGATGTCAGACACCCTTCCCTGAGGTTTGGAAAATGAGCCTTCTAATGCCTGACTTTTTTGGTTCCACTTTTACTATCTTGGTGGTCTCATGACTTCATATTAATAAGCAAAAAGAAAACTTACAATAAAGGCAGTTAACAAGAGTTAATAGGCTTCCTGTGACAGGACTGCACTTTCCTGGCTTGAATACCAACCACTAAGTTTATGGAGCCTGCTTTTTATCAGTAAAGACAACTGAAGACCTCGGTAGAGCAGCCCATTTTCAGCTGATCTAAATCAACTGTCTAGTTTTTCAATTTTTATTCTGACCATCAGTAACCATACTGACCTGGAAACAGCCAGACAAAAGCCAAAGCAACACTCCCAGGCCAGGCAAGATTAAGCTCTGGGGTAATAAATTGCATGAAAATGTAAAGTAAGAAATAGAGAAGGTGAGAGAGCAAAGCAGTGTGACAGTCTTTGCTGAAAGAAGATCTGGCTGGGCTAGCGTGTGAAGCCTATGTGTCTGTCAGATCAGAGATTGTCTTCTCTCCCTGGTGCGCTGTCTGACGTGCAGGCACCTGTCGTGCTTCCACACAACAAGCTTAATACACACACTCTCGCCTTCTACTCCAGGCCATGGGTGCCACCTGATCCCCCAGTCCTTCACAGTTTTGGACATAGTTTTTTTTTTTTTTTTTGCTCTCATGTCATAGTGTGTAGCAGTAGTGGTGAATAGAAACTAAATACATTTACTTGAGCTCTGTACTTTATTAAAATTTTGTACTTGTACTTTTTACCTATATTTATATAGTATACTTATATAGTATGATATTTGAAGTTGACAATATTTAATACTTTTACAAGATTTTAGGCAAAAATACTGTACTTTTTTTTATCAATTTTAACACATTTATTTATCTTTTGTTACTGGTTACTTTAAAGCTTAGATTTTAGGTGGATAACACGAAATTTTTTAGGTTAGATTTTAGGTGGATAACACGAGTTCTTCATTACCTCCCAAAAACATGGTTTCAAGGTGAATTAGCTGTTCTAAATTGACGTTATCTAAATTGTCTTAAATAGTGTGTGTGTGTGTGTGTGTGTGTGTGTGTCTGTGTGTGTGTGTCTGTGTGAGTGAGTGTGTGCCCATTGATGGATTGGCACTCTGTCCTGGGTGTATCTGCTTGATGCTTGAAACGCTGACTTCCCCAACTCTAGAAAATAATGAGACGAGACATTTGAATTAAAACAGTAGTTTTCATCCTTTTAAATTTTAATGTTTTAAAAAATGTAATGTCATCAGGCTACATTTCAAATCTTGCCATAACAACTGAAATTGATTTATTGTTTATGAAAGTGTATTGAGGTGACGAAAAGTTCAGCATTTAGAGTGTTATTTGGGCATCTACAAACTTTTGACTGAATAGCTATGTGTGTGTGTGCGTGCATGCTTGTGTGTGTTTGTGTGTTAGTGTGTGTGTTAGATATGTCTGACAGCTGGTAACATTAACCACTGTATTCTTACTGCAGAGATTAAGGAGATCAAGAAAGTACAAGAGCTTTTTTCAGCTATTCCATGTTATTTGATCTATTCGTATCACATTCTTTTTTTATCTGCTCTCTCTCTCTCCCTCTCTCCTTCTTTCTTTCATGCTTTTATCGTCTTAGTGCTGTACAATGAACCTGAACTTCTTCTTTGTTGCGCCCTGGACTCCCAATTCTGTCGCCTGCTGTGGAAACTATGAGCACTCACATTGTCCCCTCAAACAGATATGAGGTGTTACATTACAATCCAATTCCCCTTTTATTGGCCTGCTTTTAAAAGCTGGTGCAAACCGGGCCGGATCATTGCCTGAGTCTTCTTGTCCACTGCAGAGATTCCCACCACGTTCCAGAAGCATTAGATCTGAGATCCAGCACACAGAGTAAGATGAATCATATCACAGGGAAGCACTTGTCAGATATAAATTCTAATAAGGCAACATAAAACCACATGCAGCAAGTATTAAAGGCATGCTGTAAGGCCAAAATGTGTGGACAGGGATGGAAAGAAGGGGTTAGAGCCTATACATCAGGCTTAAAAAAAAGAATACAACAATAAAAGGCAGCGCTAAAGAAAAACTGAGAACAATGAGAATTTAATAATGTGCATGAAAAGTCCAAAATCTGGTACTGCTTTAGACTATTATTAGCAGTAATTTATTTCATTCATTGATTATCTTCCGCTTATTTCTCTACTCGGGTAACAGTGGGGATCCCCATGCCCATCCAGGGGAGAACGTTTTAGGCGCTGGGCTGATACACGCAGGACAGGGCGCCAATTGATTGCTGGACACACTCTCTCACACTCTCCATGTGCTAAAAGGCGAATGTGCTAACCACTAAGCCACAATGCCACCCTAGTTTATTTAATTGCATTTGTTATTGCAGTGTTAAACATGTTAAGTAGCCAAAAGTATGTGGACACACATGAAGTTTGTCTGTGAAAATATTTATCATGATAACTAAATAGTATATCATTGAATTGCTTTTGAAAAAGCATATTTGATCTGCTTTGAAAAAAATTGTGTGTGCATTGTAATTGCCTGTACTGTTATGAATTTAGTCTGCTATTCAATTTTGATGATATTTGTGCGTACATGTGTAAATCATTTAGCTGGTCTTTGATGCTGGTTTTATTGTTGAATTTTATTTATTTAATTCATATAGATATGAATGTCTATCAGTATCAGAAAACTTTATGAATTTTCAATGGTATGGTAAACAAAATAATAAAGGATAACAGTACTGCTACTACTACTAATAATAATAATTACAATAAGCGCAATATAATTAAAATTTAACATTTTTAAATTTTAACATAATTAAAATTAACATTTTTTAAAAGTATTAATAACTTAAAGATTTAAATACAAATACAACAAAAAATTAAAGTGGCAATGGCAAAGAGTTATATATACATATTGGGTATTTTAGGTACATATTCGTATCACTGTTTACATACTTAATTAAAATTATTTAGCAAACAATTTAAGGAAAGCACTGTTTGAATTATTTCCTGTTGTTAATTGATCAGTGACAACGTACAAAGATAAATGAAATCAAACATTAACATCTTTGTTTTTTTGACTTTTTTTGACTACAAGAGCTGCAGTAGCCCTGGAAAGCCATGTACTTTTCTGTTCCCCATTCTCTATTTCTCTTTCTCTGCACTTAACATGCCCCTCACTCACTCAAACCCAGCTCAGTTAGCACTGAGCGAATGGAAAAACTGACTGCCCCCTTGCTCTTCCTTTTCATTTGCACAGTGATGAATTTAACATGCTGGAGATCATTTCAATCTAACTAAACATGAAACGCCTGGCAACAATAGGCATACCTTCCAATGTTGTTAACTCGATTGAGTAACTTTTCTTGAGTGGCCTAAACAGCAGCTTTATGCGTTAAGTGCCAGAAACCTCCTTCATGAGAACCCTTGCTGGTCCACAGGTCTTCTGAGCTATCTACTTTGCTGCCCATTTAATAATTATAATTTCTGAGCAAGAATTTCGAAAACAGAATTAGAACTAAACCCAAAAATAATTAGTGCATAAGCTCAATTTAAGGAAAAAAAAAAAAGAACAAAAACAGTCCAAGACCTCAGTGACATCCCTTAAGACAGTTTAACAGGTTTATTGCAAGAGATGTTATAACAAATTACCCAGCAATGTTATTGATCCAAAAAATTGGTGTGTGCACTCAGAATGGAGTAAGGTAGTTGAAATCCTGACTTTGAAATGATATACATTTTTGTATTATGCATCAAACTCATTCTGTCTCTTTCTCTCTCACTTTGTGCACTTACATGTGTGTGCACTGATGGCATACACATGCATTTATACCAATTTCTGTTTCCAGATTTAGACAATATTTAGTCCTTGAGGGTTTTTTTGTTTTGTTTTGTTTATTATAGTCAGTGTGTAGGTAAATGGCATGTTTGAACAGTGGTCAGTGCTTTTACCTCATACAAGAATTTCCTGATTAATTAAAGTATTGCCAGTTTTGTCTCATGGAGCTGAAAAACGAAAGATTGTGAATGCATAAGTTTATGGAATTGCATATAAATCGATTGAATAGATTTGACATAAGATTTTATATAAATGATAGTTGTTGAGTTTACATCTGTCCCTAGTGGCATTTTTCAACACGACATTATCACACACATTATCTGGTAGACCTGTGTTTTTAGGGTTCAGGATTTTTTATTATTGTAAGCTGCCTAAACAGATGACATTACTGTATAAATAATTGTATATGCAGCATTTTACTTGAGACATTCTGATATGCTATACACAGCTAGAGCTACATCTACATCTAGCTACATACAGCTACATCTAGTACATAATTGCACTGGAAAAGTGTCTGGTTTAGTTTAATTAGATACCTGAAAGTGTGCCAAAGAGCATCCAGGCGATGAAGGTCATAGAATACTGAAGAGTATAAAAATGAAAATGGGAAGCAAGCACAGATTCTACTGTGGCGCCAGCCCCCATGCTCATTTTAGCTTCAATGGAGGGTGAGATATGAGAGTCTGCTGTGAGGCATCATAAAGCAGTGTAAGTTAGTAACAGGTGTGGTGATGAAAGGAAGAAAGGGAGTCAAAGGGAGAAAGGGAAAGATATCATTTAGTTAATCATGCTAGAACTTGGAGATGCACTGATCCTGATGACAAATGATATAAATGTCTTGTATATCTTGTACCCCGATAAGGAGGTCCCAATTATCCTTATTTTCATGTCTTACTGTGGTTAAACTCTGACACAAAATGCTTTAACATTCTGGAAAAATATGACCTCAGTACCAGCATTCCTTAAATGCCATAGTGATGTGGTAACAAGTCATAAGTGACCGAGGAGCAATTTGGGACTTGATGATAAAATGGTGCCATTTTTAAAAAATCAAAACACTCTGGATGATTTATTCAGCTATAAGCAATGCTTTTTATGTCCTGCCTGGGAAAAAGTCCAGTCAGGCAAAAGTCTGTAGACATCAAGCCAACAGGACCTTTTGCCACTCTGCTCGAAGAACAAGTGAATTAATATAGAGTTTGACTGCTTTCTCTAGATTTCGAAATCTTTGTGAGAACAGACAATATTTTTTAATTTAAAAAGCTGTTCAAATAATGTTTAAATTAATGTTTGGAAATATGTGTTTGGATTGCAGTTATGATTCTGTACCAGTCTTGAAATTCCTTTAACCTAAATCCTCAAAACTAGCTGTTGTCATACATTAAACAGCATAGTATTTTCCAAAATCCATCCATACATCCATTATCTTCCGCTTGTCCGAAGTTCGGGACGCACGGGGGCAGCAACCCATGTAGCGAGGCCCAAACGTCCCTCTCCCCAGCAACCTCCACCACCTCAACTCTCAACTGGGGGGATTCCGAGGCATTCCCAGGTCAGCCGGAAAATATAATCTTTCCAGCGTATCCTGGATCTTCCCAGAGGTCTCCTCCCAGCAGGACTTGCCTGAAAAACCTCCCTGGGGAGGCGCTCAGGAGCCATCCTCACCAGATGCCTGAACCACCTCAACTGGCTCCTTTCAATGCGCTGAAGTAGCGGCTCAACTCCATATGGAATGTGGAATTATTGTTTTGAACTCTTTCATTCATTATCTTTTGCATAATCTGCTACTAGGGTTGCTGGGGGTTCCCCATGCTAATCCAGGGGAGAACATTCTGGGTGCTGGGCAAATACACCCAGGACAGGGCTCCAATCCATCACTGCGCACACACTCAACCACAAACTCACACTAATGTGAGTGTATGAAGTGCAATCGGGGCTTTGTCCAGATGTCTTATAGGTGAATCTCAAAATGAGAGGATGAAAAAGAACAAAAGGTTATGACCCCAGCTCCTTGATTTGATAGAGTGGAGAGATCCACATAGCGTGCCCTGCTTGCGTAAAGAGCAGTAAAGAAGGTCACTGAGGAAGTAACACATCCAATTTATAGATGAAGAAAAGGGACACGACAGCTGCCCAGCATTAGATGCACGTTCCTGTCTCTTAAACCAGACTTTTGGAAGTTTCTGCGAGGTCAGGACCAGTGGTCCCTCCCATAGGGGGATCTCTTCACTCGCTGATATCAGAGAACCGGTGTTAAACATCTTGCCACTTTTCTCATGTATCAAAATGTGCGGTACAAAGCATAAACAATTCTTTAAATTCAATGAAAACTGACATAGTGCCTTTGCTAATGTCTATTTCCACGACATACTAAGTGTCACTTCTAGACATGTCTTTTAAAGTCCATTCACATTCTGAAATGTCTTACATGCACTTCATTTTTAAAGATATGACTACACACTTTTAGTTCATTCTTGATTTTTTCTTAAAATAAAAATAAGCACAAAATGAAAGGTTATTATTCGAGGGACAACAGGTCCTGAAATTTTGCAACCAATGCTGGGCAGCTGCCATTCCCTCTCCCAGCATACATATATTGGACGAGGCATGTTACTTCCTCAGTGACCGTAATTCGTGCCCCCCTTACAGTACACATTTTACTGAGAACATTTGCGGTGCAACCAGGGAGTTGTCTAGATCTTCCATAGGTGACTCTCCCCACTCAGTGATATCAGAGAACTGGGGTTATGATAGTAACCTTTCGTTCTCTTTCATCCTCTTGTTTCGAGAGACACCTAGAGGAGATCTTGACAACTCCCCGGTTGCACCGTATAGGTTCACAGTGAAATCTGTTGCCAGGACATATGGTCCCTGCAGACAGGGGTGGTGCTGGACACATCCCACTGCTCATAGCCCCTGTTTTGACTGAATAGGGGTAAGGGTCTGAAGTAGAAAAACGTAATGTGTGGGACACACATATGCTTGTGTGCTTTTGGTTCCACACAGCGACACCTAACACCGAGTGTGTACCACAGAAGTGGTGATGTCAAATGGGTAAAATCTCACAAAGTTGTGTGGGGATGCCCAACTTGCCGCTGAATAGATCTGTTCTTAAAGAAGGCCCTGGACAATGACTTGACACGTGGAGTGTGCTCTGAAACCTGTTGGAGCCCTCTAATAGTGTATGCTGTCGAAAGGGATTCAACCAGCCAGTATGACAACCTCTGTTTCGAGATGGCCTTCCCTGTGTGTGGAGGGGCACAGAAAATAAAGAGTTGCTTACTCTTCCTATATGCCGCAGTTCTGTTCAGGTAAACAGATAGCTTGCACTGGACAGAGCAATTGTAATCTTCACTCCTCACTCCTCAAAGAGTGTCTCAATCACCAGTAACAGATCCCAGTTCAAAACAATCTGCTTCACAATGGGCAAAGCATGATGCATGCCCTTCATGAACCTGCATATAAGGGGGTGACAGTTGCATGGTCAAAACCAACATGACATGCAGATATGGTGGCTATATATACCTTAATGGTTGAGAAAGACTTCCTCTTGTCCATGAGGTCCTGAAGTATTGAGAGAATATCCAACACTAAGCTCTGATAAGCTACTTATCCTTTTGCGGAGCACGAGCTCTCAAACACCCGCCACTTACAATTACTTAACAATCTTGTGAACAGAGCCCTAGCTCCCTGAATGGTCACAACCACATAAGGATGGGGTTGGGGGGGGGGGGGTGTAAAGCAGCACCTGCAGCCAGGGGTGAGCCAGAGGATCAACCCAGAGAGAGGCGTTTGTGTCACCGTATCGAGAAATACATGGGATAATCGGTGTTTGCCCGCAAGGCGAGAGTGGCTCAGCCGAATCTCTGCCAGTGGCACCACACCCTGTACAGTGGGTTACCCCATGACATGAGGTTGGCACCCATGTTTAAACAGCCTGGGATGCAGAGGTGTTAAGTAACGAAGTATATGTTCTTCATTACTGTATTAAATATTTGTACTTTTTACTCAGTACAGTTACTTTATTTTGAATACATTTAATTTGTGGGTCGATATTATTAAATATTTGAATCTCATGCAGCTAATTTCGAATTTAAAATCAGAATGTTTTGTTAAATATGTTAAATGGGGTAGGTGGGAGCACGTTGGGTGGAGGGTAATAAACTTGTGATTGGATAGGATGACAGGCACAGACATAGACCAATCATTACATGACATCGCTGGCTCAACAGGCAAATAAGATGTGTTTTTTTGTCTGCCAAACAAGCAAGCACTCGTGTCTTTTAAGAATTTACTGGCAAATTTAAATAAGCACATTGAAGTAAGTGAGATATTATGTAATTTAAGGCAGGTGTGCCTACAATTTTCTGGCTTGAGATCTTCTTTTTCCAGTGGACAGGTCATTGTGATATACCAGGCCTGATCTTATTTCAAAGCTCAAATGTTAAAACCTTTTTACACACATTATGTTGATACTGTTATCAATACAAAGCAATCCACTAAAAAACTGTGTTATTTCATTGATTTGCACTAAATGGTGTCTTACAGTAGCTGCTGATGCCAATACTCAAGCAGGCTTCCAATTTGTCATCAGTGAGGTTGGACTGAAATCTGGACTGGATATTTTCATGTGGGGAAAATGCTGATTCACACAAGTAGGTTGATTGTTATGTTTGTAAAAAAATGTGCCACATACACTTTTTCTTTAAATTAGTGTACAAGTGTATATTATTTTCTGTTAGACAATTTTTTTTATTATAAAAACAGGTACTTCCAATTTTTAAATCTGATTGGCTGAGCCACTTGTCCAGCCATGACATTATTCACGATAACTCACACCTCTGACCACTTCACATTTGTTTTTTTTATAAACTGTGTTTTGTAATTTGGTCACTAGATGTATTTGATAGTTAAAGAAACCAGAAATCTTTTACTTGGCTAGCAAATTGTAAACTCAAAATACTACTACCCCTGATAGTACCTGTGTCCGGTGATACCACCATGTAAACATACCAGCAATCCAACACCAAAATTAAAAAAATGCAGTTTAGCTGTCAGAACAGCTTCTTCTATTTTTTTGGTCGTATTTTCGGTAATATTCATTTTTATCCGGTCCAGCACCCCTGCTGGAGCCTGTGTGTATTGTTTTTATTAGTTATTTGATTTAGCTGTGTTTACAACATGTGATTACCCTTTTGTGTATTTTAACCCCTGTCACGGGCGTGCTCCGGAACCTAAAAAAGAGAGAATGCCGAGGTGCAAAGAGGAGCCAGGGAAATGTAGGGAAAACACTTGTTTATTACAAGGCAGGCAAAAACAGGGAACACGGGATCCAAAATGCGTGACATAGAACAAGCAAGGTCAGGGACTGACGGGAAACCAAAGAACATAAAAGAAAAGTCCCACCTCTTTGGTGGGTGACGTGAAGGTCGGCCTTGAGAGCCCCGCCTCTCTGGCGGGCGACGTGGAGGATGGCTCTGAGGGCTCCGCCTCTCTGGCGGGCAACGTGGTGGATGGCCTTGAGTGCTCTGTCTCTCTGGCGGGCGACATGACGGCCGGCCTTTAATGTTCCACCCCTCTGGCAGATGGTCAGGACGGACCTGGTTGACCTTGGCTGCTCCATCCCTCCTGCGGAATGGCTTCAGGCTGGACGGCCTTGCCATGCCGCCCACGTTGGAATATTGATTTTCGTTATGTTCAAGTGTGTCGCGTGTTTCCACCCGGTGTCTCTCTGCATACAATGCACTCCAAATTATGACTGACTGGGATTATTTCAAACTGGACCATGAAGAGGTTTGGATTATTTTACTGGATTGGAATTCTGTTTAGTTGATAATTGTGTCACACTCACACTATGTTTTATGAGCTGGAAACCCAACTTATGTAACAATAAACAAATCGCTTAAATTCTGAAAGGGTCTGTATTTGTATTGCGAAATTTTTAAAACTTCAATACCAGGATGACAAGAAATCAAAGACATTGCTTTACCAACCACTGGCCAAACAAAAATTAAAACTATGTAATACAATTTGATGCCAATGCCAGCATTTACAACATGTGTAATTGTACAACATGAGAGTCTAGAGGGTTTACTATGAACATACCAGTAACCACTTACTAAATTCACCTTAAGGCTTAAAATTTGAAAAGCAATGACACTGAAGTCATTAGAAACCCAACCCTCATGTCCAACAGCAGTTTCCTTGCGTGACTTTGTTAAGCAGAGCACATGACTGGCACAAAACACTGGTATTTACTTTCTTTAAATGCTTCTGCTCCATGTTATCTATGGTCTTTGATCCAGAACTGCACCTGCATGCCAGCTCAGGTGTTCAGCTTCATGGTGCCTGGCATCTCCTTTTTCCAAATCTGAGAATTCCTGTGAAATTGGATATTGCTCCTTGCTCCTTAGCTGTGAAGTGACCTTTCCACTGCTGTTTTTCCCCCCTGTTTCTGAAGACAGCCGTTCTTAAATAACATGCAGCTTGTCACAGTTAATACAATACATAAGCAAAGTTATGCAAGCACCAATTTTCAGTTTTCAGCTCAATGGAAAATACATGAAAAATCTTCTTACTTGACTGTGCCTCTATCAATATATGGGAGAGTTAAGAACAGTGCTCCAAAACAATTTTCAGAAAAAATATACAATACTAAAGATAATAATCATATGTCTAATTTTTAAAAAAAACTGTGTCCATTAAAGTATGACATTGCCTATACTCAATGTTCTCTCAGAAGTAACTGATATTCTGTGTTTGTGTGTGCATGCATGAGTGTGTGCATTTTATTTATCTGTATTGTTCAAAATGGTATATGTACATTTTAATCTGGCCTTATAGCAACTATGTCATTTTTTAAGGGGCCAAAATGTTGATGTATATTTCCATCCAGCATATAAAATGACCCTACTATCCCAGTGACAATTTTTATAATGACGCATAATAGGTATAATGACGTACTTTATTTTCTGAGCACGACTTTGGTTAATATTATAAAACATATTATAAATCTTCCATACACAATGTGATCAGAAATCATTTAGGACCATGTTAATATTTAGTGAACAGCATTTTCGGTGTGTTAGAATGGCCCTGTAAAAGACCCAAATCTGATAGATAATCTGTGGCAATACATAAAAATGGCAGACATTCCCCAGCCAATCTGACTGATCTTGAGATATTTGACCCCACAAAATAGTGAAATTGTCACCTCAAGATGTGCAAATTAGGTAGGTACATAGCCTCTTGTAACTGTAACTACAGTGAAAAGAGGTCACCAAGAAAAAAAATGTACTCCATGCTTTTTTTAGATTAAAAAAAAATAATAAAAAAATCCACTTGCGTATTGGTCAATAAAATGTATTAGATGTGGAAAATACACTGCTCAAAAAAATTAAGGGAACATTTAAACAACACAATGTAACTCCAAGTAAACCACACTTCTGTGAAACCAACCTGTCCAGTTAGGAAGC
>JAOUQT010305625.1:0-15537 GCA_025769995.1 Xyliphius kryptos | reverse complement strand
GCTTCCTAACTGGACAGGTTGGTTTCACAGAAGTGTGGTTTACTTGGAGTTACATTGTGTTGTTTAAGTGTTCTCTTAATTTTTTGGAGCACTGTATATATTTACACATTTGGTATTTTTCAATGACCAGAGAGAGAACTGCCACCAGGGTTGGATCAGAAGCTGATGACATGGGAAACCGTACAAAAGGAGAACTATCTTGCCAAACAGGAAAAACGCCACCAGGAGAGCAGTGAGGAGAGACTTAAAAACACATCAGCCAAGTAAGCTCCACTATTTGACTGAACACATTTAACTTCCAGTACCGTACATTAATATTTGATAGCCATGGTACTTACAGGATGCAGCAACAGCATTCTTAATTGCTTATTTTTGGATGGTGTTGGGTTTTATGTAGGTGAGCCTTTTTTCTTCCAACACCCATGGACAAGTGTTCAGTCCATATTATTATTGACTTTTAAGCACCTTAATTGGATCCGTAAGCGGACAACTCATCCAAATCAATTCATATTGTACTGTACACAATATATATGAATTTATAATATAAGTCTTTCAATACAAAGTTTTGACCTTTTTTTTTACATCACTGCCATGCATTTTAGGGTGCAGGGACTATTAAGAAGTGTGGCCCGATTTAAAGAACATGAAAAACGGTTTGCATTTATGGAGACTGAGGTATAGTACAAATCTTCTTGTAGGTTTTAATAAATGTAACTGATTTGTAGACCTAATAAAGTTCTATATTTGACCTTTAGGTGAAATATTGTGGAGAGGTGCTGACCTGGATGGCCGAATGCTTTAAGAAAAGCACACTTAAGTGTGACAGAGATGTTCCTAAGAGCCCACGTAGGTCTTCAGGTTGGTATTCCAGACCTCACTTGCAATTTAGTCTGTTGGTCAATGTAGTTTTGTTAAATCATAACATTTGCATGCATTACAGATGCAAAGGCTAACAATGCAGGTGTTGCGAACACACAGAAGAAGTAGCAAAATAAGCTTCATCCTGATATGGACTGAGAATTTGCATTATGTGTTCAGTAACCACAGCATCGGATATTGTGTTAGTTGGTGACAGGATTTTACTAATCACAATGAATTCACTGGACTAAATCAATGATGAAAGTCTGCATTTAGATTAACCTTCTGCTTTTTTATGCAATTGTTCGTATTGATATTAGTTTTTTATTAGAAGATGCTTATTATATTTCACATAAAACAAAAAAGTTATTACTTTGTTGTTTGACATAATCTCAACGACTACGAATAAACACTTTGTTTTTAATGTAGTTCTGTTTAATTCTTTACCAAATCTCAGGTTTCTATAACCACATTCCTTGGTATTGGGTCCCAATTTAGTCTCTAACACAGTCATCCCATCGTCAGTTTACACTTCCTCAGATCCACTTCCCTAATTTAAAACAGAAATGTGTGCACTTGCACCTAATAATAGTGCAAAGCTGAGTTTAAACTCCGACGCACTGCAGTGTTTTGCAATTTACATCATGTCCATTCAAAATTTTCTGCTTAGATTATTCATTATAAAAAATGACCATTACAGCATTCCGTAAGTTAATGAATTAGTAACCTGGGGTAGTTAGTGAAAGGCAGTGCAGCAGTTTGTCTGCAAACTTGCCTGAGAAAGCCAAACACTCTGTACAGCTGTAACATATCTGTACATGTGTTTTAAATCTTTTAAGTGGAATATGGGCCTTTGACAAGTTTAGTTTTACTGAAGTGGATTATATCTGGTTTGGGTATGTAATCCATTCCTTATTTAATAAATAATGTCTTTATTTGATACTCTATTGTACTTGATCATAACTTTTACATGAAGGCATTAGCAGGCGGGGAAAATGACCGTATTGAAGGTAATGAAGTTATTGTATCTTGGTAATATATTTATATATATATATATTGCTCAAAAAAATATAGGGAACACTAAAATAACACATTTTCAATTGAAAATCTTTATTTAGTAGATAGTGGAATGCATCGAGAGCAATATAACATAAAAATGATCAAAATGTAAATCAAAATCATTATCTTTTCGAGGTCTGGATTTGGAATCATACTCAAAATCAAAGTGGAAAATCAAATGACAGGCTGATTTAACTTCAGTGGAAATTCCTCAAGACAAGTTAAAATGAACCTCAGTAGTGCGTGTGTGTGTGGCCTCCACGTGCCTGTATGACCTCCCTACAACACCTGGGCATGCTCCTGATGAGTCGGAGGATGTTTTCTCCAACGGCCCACTTCATGTTTCCTGGTGTAGTGGCCTGTCTCCTGGTATCTGTTCCATGCTTTGGACACTGAGCTGGCAGACAAAGCAAACATTCTAGCGACAGCTCGCATTGAATAAGCTGCACTACCTGAACAACTTGTTTGGGTTATAGACACTGCCTCATGCTACCTATGGTGAGATAATTGACTAAATGCAAAAGTTACCAAAACATCAGCCAGCAAGGATGAGAACAGAAAAAAAGTTATGTGGTCACCATCTGCAGAGGCACTCCTTTATAGGGGCTGTCTTGCTAAGTGCCTCTCATTTCTACTTGTTGTCTGTTGCATTTGCACAACAGCAAGTTAAATTGATTTAAGATCAGTGTTGCTTCCTAACCAGACAGGCTGATTTCACAGAAGTGAGGTTGACTTGGAGTTACATTGTGTTATTTAAGTGTCATTTATTTTTTGAGCAGTGTACAATGTCTGTACAAATGCACTTTAATAGCGTTCAGTTTTTTTCAGCGTCCAGCGGCACTGAACATCTGGCATTGAACATCTGACTAGGTTAGTTGTGCCCAATAGGTCAGTCGCACAGTGCGCATTGGTAGATCGCTGTGGAACATTTCACAGGCTTGAGAATTATAAAACGTGGGTAACAGGCGAGTTTTGCGGTTAACTGTGGTGTGGTATCTCAGTGGTTAGGGTGTTAGGCTATCAATCTGATGGTTGTGGGTTCAATCCCAGGTTATCTGAAGTCACCACTGTGGGTCATTGAGCAAGGCCCTTAACCCACAATGCTCCAGGGTTCTTTTTGAGCCCTGTATTCTGACCCCAACCATTGTGTTGGAGGACCTGTAAGTCACTTTGGATAAAGGCGTCGGCAAAAAAAAACAATTATCATTGTTTTTAGTACAGCACAGAATCAGAAGCACACACATTGTTCACAAACCAGCACAAGGCCACGCCCCCTGCCACAATCACATCTCATTTAAATGTTCGTTACATTCAGGACGTAATAAGACTTCACATCACTCTCAATAATTCAGTTCGCATTAGCCAGTTGCAACTTCCATGTGCTTTCCATTTGATGACAGAGATAAAGGGATGTGCTGGCTTCAAACATTGCATTGTTGGTCTATATGGACCCATATCCTTTGGAAGACAAAAATATTTTCCTGCAAACTGTCATTCATTTGGTCATTTTGCCAAAGCATTTATTCAAATTGAATTACAGGTGTGATGGGATGGGAGTGGTAGCTCAGTGGTTAGGGTGTTGGCCTTTCAACCAGAAGGTTGGGGGTTCAAATCCTAGGTCCACTGAAGTTACCAATGTGGGTCCTTGAGCAAGACCCTTAACCCTCATTGCTTCAGGGTCCTGTTTCAACCATGTGTTCTGACCCCAACTTGTAAGTGGCTTTGGATAAACGTGTCTAGTAAATGTAGGTACCCCAACATGAATGTTGAGGCCAGAACACAGGCTTGCTACAAAACTCTGGAACAATGAGGGTAGTAACTTCAGAGGACCTGGGATTTGAACCCGCAACCATCAGATTAACAGCCCAACAGCTTTACAGAGGTCTAAGCCTGAACCCCCAAAGAGCAAGCCGAAGTTTCTGTTGCAAGAAATATCTCCCTGTTATGTTATTTTGTTTAGGAAAAAACCTTGGGAGAACCAAGGCTCAGTAGGGGACTCATCCTCCGTCAGTGGCCGGGCAGCATCACAGTGTAGGACAGCCATGTACAGATTGTTTAGAGATTAGGTGTCCGTATTTAACAAGAGTAAAATATAAATAAACTATATAAGTCCAGGGTGGCATGAAGGCTCCGGCAGCGCGAGAGAAAAAGGAGATGGGAACAACTCAATACAACACCGCAGAAAAACAGATAAGAAATGCCAATAAAACATAAATATGTAATAAATGTAGTATTTTTAATCAACCTACTTATGGGAATCAGCCTTTTTCCCACATGTAAGTCCAGATATCGGTCCACCCTCACTGATAAACATTTAGAAGCCTGTTTGAGAATTGCCATCAGCAGCTACTTACACCTAGCTGACACCATTCAGAGCAAATCATTAGAATAATAGAGTTTTTTTTTCAGTGGCTTGCCCTGTATTGCTAATAATATCAACATGATGTAAAAGTTGTGGGTTCAAGTCCACTAAAGTTACTAATGTGGGTCCCTGAGCAAGACCCTTCACCCTCAATACTCCTGTGTGCTGTATCAACCCTGTATTCTGACCTCAATCAAATTTGGATATTTGTAAGTTGCTTTGGATTAAAGTGATGACCAAATGTAAAAAGGTTAACATTTAGCCAACACATTCAAACTTTTTAAAAGAGATAAACCCTGGTAGATTATGATGGCGTACACTGGGAAAAAGTCTATCTCAGGCCACAAAAGTGTGGGCATACCTGGTCTAGGTTGTTTTCAGTCAGTGTTTCTGTGTTTTCTGTCGCTAAAATAGCAATATGGCCGAAATGTACTTGAACAAACCTCATTTCGAGATGACCACGCTCATCAAGGTAGATATATTCCCAAGCACCAACACTATTTACACAAAGCAGTGTGAATTAAAGTTATTTTGGTACCTGACCTACTCTCCAGCTTTGTGCCTTTGACAACAAGAAGAGAAGTGCACAGCTGCCACCAATACCTGCCTAGATATGGAAAACAAGGATTGCAGTTATGGATTTATGGCTCACATTGGGATTGCTTTTCATGATCGCCGGGAGTGCAGCAGATCTCTTCAGGGAGTACAGCTGGGAGGTAATGGGGGTGTGCGGTGGGGGTGAAACATTTGGTAATGGCAGAGCACACCACTTCTTGCTCAATCAGATTTTATTGAGTGGGAAGTCAATACTTGATACAAATGGAGAACAAATGTTCAAGTGAAATGCTTCCACATTAACACGGCATTTTACTTGCATACATTGTGTTGGGCAGTGACACATGATGGGACTAGTACAGAGTACAGTGGGTTAACAACAACGGCCTTCTGGTGGCTTGTTTAATACACCTCAGCAAAACACAGTAATATGTTTTTGGGTTTTTTGTTTAGCTAGCCATCCCACAGTGTCTTAGGAGTCCTGCTTAGTTTGAATGGTTAACTCATTAGAATTGTCTGGTGAAGGTCAACATCTCGTGATTTCACTGTCACATACCTTTTCCATTTGCGTAAATGCAAAACCCTATAGATTTTAACAACCATTCACATGGACTCAACAATTAAGTGATCGATTCGCCGATCAAAGGTCCTCCTTCCCTGTGTCCCACTCGGGTAAACTCAATATCTACCGTATCCCGTATAGGATTTTCTTTAAACAAACATTCACTTGGACTTTATAATCAACACATTGGACTTTGGGGATCTAAGTTCATATGTCCCACGATTCATCCCCTTTTTGGGAAAAGAACGATTTGTCATGTGGTACAGGCTTCACTTTATTCGTTCATTTTTTAAATATCTTCGGCTTAAATCCTCTTCAAGAGTCGCAGGGGTTCTCCATGCCTATCCAGTGGAGATTGTTTTGGGGTCACCCAGGACAGGGCACGAATCCATCGCTAGGATTCACTTTACATTCTGCTCAAACATGCAGTTAGAGGCCAAGACCAAAGTAACCAACACCTACACATTATACCTAAAAGAGATTTAATGACATACACATAGAGGTTGCCCTGCCCCTTATTTAGCAACATTCTTGAATCATTTCTCTAATCCCACATGCAGTAGTTCAAACTGATTTGCATTCATAATGTGTTGGATTATGAGGGCTGACCCATGTCTTCCTCAATTACTTTATGGACTTTGATAAATGCATTGTGTTAAAGTCATGCTGGGGGGAAAATGGGTTTTCTCCAAACTGCTCCTAAGGTCCTCAGAAACACATGGTTGTCATAACCATTTGGCCCTGCCTCTCACATCATGGTTATTTCATTATCTGCCGAACAAGTGCCAGTGTCTTTGCAATTTATTGGATTAAATTTAATAATGAAACACAGTTCTGGAAGAACGGCGCAGGGCAATAAGAGGTCTCCTTGTGTGTGAACAAACAAACTCCTTGTTCTCGTAGGTCCCTTGTGTAGGTGTTTAGAACAGGAGCGTCTGGCCTGGTTCTGTAATTGTAGCCAGGAATGCCAGTGTGTTTACAGAATGTAGCGGTGCCCATTGCCAGGCATTACTCTAGTGAGGCCCCATCCTCATCCACCCAGTTGGAACATAACTCACTTAGTCCTTAAAGACTCAGACACAGTCGAACAATGTAGGTCACAAGAAGTCATCCATCTATTATCTTCGGCATAATCCCATTCTAGGGTCGTGGGGGTGTTCCCTATGCCCATTCAGGAAAGAACGGGCGCATGGCAGATACACACAGATCTGGGCACAAATTTATTACTTTGCACAAATACACTCAGTGACACAGACACACACAAAATGACAAGTTAGAGCAACCAGTTTGCTTTGATCGTAAGTTTTTGTATGCAACATGCAACACAGGCTGAAAAATAGAAACTCCATTCAGAAAGGGGTTGGAACATGGATCCCCAGCACAAAGAGGCAAGCATGCTATTTACTAAGTCACCTTGCTGCCATAATTTTTTGTCAGTCAACTAATTATGAAAGATTTAATGGCATCAGTGACACTGGATAATTGTTTGGTTTACTTATTGGAGCTGAGCATTTCCTGATATATGGGGCCACACAGCGTGATTTTGATTGTGTCTTTGCGATCATAACGATGTGAAAATTGTGCAAGATGTGCAGCATTTTTTAACATTTTCCCATTATTAAAGATTTTTTGTGCTTCACGACAGTAACTCACCCAGAATGAGACTATAGTGGCAGCTTTTGCATTTGAGCAGGTGGAAATTCCCCATCGTAGTGTACATAGTTCAAATAAAAGCAGAGTTTGAAATCATAAAACTTAGTCCTCTATCTCACTTCAAATGAAAGTGTTAAGTTTTAGATTTCTTGGTAATAGTTCCCACATGCATCTTGTGAGTCAAAAACAATGGGAGACACAAACAAAAACTTTATAGATTGTGCTCCAAAACAAGTATTATAGTTGGATGTAGCTATAGTAAGAAGTTACATTGACCTGCAGTTTGAATGTAAAGTACATTTAAATGAAAAATGAATGTGGCAGGAAGGCGTGGTCACGCGCTGGTTTATGAATGGTGAATGGGCATGTATACAGCGCCAGCCATAATTATTGGCACCCCTTGTTATTTGGCTTGTAATACATACTTTAAAATATATATACACAGTATGTAGGTCAACAATGCAAAAAAGAGAAAAATCATAGCTTTAATTCAAGTCCCTTTATTTCGTGGGAAAGAAAATCACACATTAAGAACACTGCACAACAATTTTTTTTAAAGTCTTGCTTCCTGAAAAGTTTTAGGTGATTGTGACACATAGGAACTCTAAGAAATAGACATTTATATGTTTACCTATTTAATCACGTTTATGTTCCTCATGAGCCATTAAGTTCAACAGAATTAAAAATGATTTTCTCCTGATTTTCTTTTGTATTCAACTTCTGGTGCATCACGTTGCAGTGTCTGATCTGGGAACCAACAAAAATGCCTTCTTTGATCTTCGCATCACTTATTCTTGGAAACATCTGTCTTAAATAGCGAAAACCTTCGCCTTCCTTGTTCAGTGCTTTCACAAAATTCTTCATGAGTCCACGTTTTACATGTAGAGGAGACAAAAATATCTTTGCTGGCTCGGCAAGCGGTTCGTGTGCAACATTTTTTTGTCCTGGAATTTACTTTTTGCGGAGTGGGCAGCTCTGTCGACAATAAGGTGACTCTTTGGCACAGCTGTCCCATTCACAGATGAAACAACAGTACTTGGTATAGCCGAGCTGCAGTACCAGTAACAGAGCAACGACTTTCAGATGTCCACAGATATTCCAGTTGTGCTATACTGGATGTGGTTGAGCAACAGTTTCATATTCTCATATGTTTCCCTCATGTGTGCTGCGTAGCCAACAAGTACTGATAAAGATGATAAAACTGAAGATTTCTCTTAAACGGTACGTGATGTAAATTTTGATGTGATATTCGTGATCAGCACCCAAAAATCTATAAAAAAAAGTTCAAGAAGCAAAAAATTTGTTGTGCGGTGCAATTAGAATTTTTGGCACCCTTGGTGTTAGTACTTTGTACACCCTCCTTTTACCAACAAGACAGGACTAAATATTCTCCTATAACTCTTCACAAAGTGGGAGAACACAGAAAGACCATTTCTCTTTGCACAACCTCTATAAATCATTCAGAGATTTGGGTCTTCTCCTATGCACTATCCTCTTCAGAAACCCCAGAAGTTTTCTATTGGGTCTGGGGACTGAAATGGCAATGAGAGGAGCTTGATTTTGTTAATTTTAACCATTTTTAAATAGATTTGGCCACATGTTTTGGGTTATTATCTTGCTGAAAGACTCAGTGATATCCCATCTTCAGCTATCAGGCCACCAGATTCTGATTCAAAATGTCCAGTACTGCTTGGCAAACTCCACCAGTTTACACTTATGAGTATAACTCAGCGAAGGCTTTATCCGTGCATGCCTCCCAAACAGCTTGTTGGCATGTAGATTACCCCTGATGGTTGTTTGGTAGACCTCATAACCCCAAGGTGCTACCATTTTCTTCAATTCTCTTACAGTGAGCTTTAGAGAACTTTTACTTCTCTTACCATCCTTTTCACTGTGTGTGGTAGCAAAATACACTTGCTTCCTCTTCCAGGCTTGTTTGTAACAGTTCCAGATGGTTTTGATTTATACCCAAGGGAAACCGGAATGAATGAATTACTTATTAAAGATTCCTCAATTCATTCTAATTTACTTAAATACTGTACTGAAATACAGTGGAATTGACATAAATAGTTAAAATACATTTATTTCCAAGACATTGTTAACTGTGCCAATAATTGTGCACCAGGTCATTTTATGGAAAAATAGTATTTCTTATTCAGGATTTAATTTTTGCACTGTGTATGTTTACACACACCTGTATTGATTTATCGCCAAGATAGCTATAAACGTCTGACTGTTGATGCCTTTCTAGGTGGTTTTCAGGCAGCGGTGCACCTGTGATTTCCGTCGACAAGATAGCAATATGCCAGAAACATACCTAAACACACTTCATCTCAAGACAGCCAGGCCCACTGGGGTAGATATATTTACAAGCAGTGTTGCTATTTAAATGACGTGTGAAAACTGTTGAGTATAAGATGGCAATGAGCATCGCAACGCACCTTATTATCATTCTATTTATTTTATAAGGAGAATAAACTGACTGAAGGTTGTTCACAATGTTGCTAATAAACAGTTTATCAGTCTGGATTTAATAACTGGGTTTAACAAAGCAGTCCAGCAGCTGTATTTTCTATGAATGTCCTCAGGCAGTAAGATTCCTGGAACCACCACACACACACACACACACACACACACACACACACACACACACACACACACACACACACAAACTTAATACTGTGTGCACCTGTCAGTTCCTTGTCTTGATGTGACAGAACTAAAAGAACCACACTGTGATTTCACTATCTGTCTACATGCTTTCCTGTAGACCATCACAGTGTATCGCGCGTGCCACAGTTCACCCCTCGCTTCAAGTGCCATTTTCTTAGAAACTCGGCCCTGATTAACGGACATCCGCAAAGTTGCTCAGGCAAGCCAAAGATGCATCCATCCACCCGACTTCCTTGCTTATCTGATCACAAATCAACCACCACCGCCGCTGCGTTCCAGTCTTACATGCAATGTGTTAAGGTTCACATGTGAAGTGGAGGTAAATATGTTTCAGTCCATGAGTAACGTTTTTGCTCCATGGAATCATATGTGGCTAAAGTGACTCCTTTTCACAATTCACAAGTGAGTTATTTAAAAAAAACTTCTATTTAGTATGCTTTTGTGCTATTAGCAGTTAAATCTTCCCATTTGCCGTTCTCTAGCAGCAATGTCATAATCCACCACTTGCCCCACCCACTACATGTCACTCTTTTTCCAGAATGGCGAGAGATGTGAAGCCCAATGGTGCTTCCCCGCTGTAGAATGTGCCTGACCTGCAGACGTTTTTAATAAAATTCACAACTGCCATCTGATGTAGCTACCATCACGCTACTTTTATGTCACGGCTCCAAAATCTTCACCTTCCATGTTGCTTCACAGCTCATAGAACTGCACACCAACTATTAGGGGAACCTCTCAGCATGGTGGCCTAGTGGTTAGCATGTTCACCTATCAGCATTGGGGAGTCCTGGTTTGAATCCCAAATCTTTCCATGTTTTCCCGTGTCTGCCCAGGTTTCCTCCGGGTTCTCTGGTTTTCTTCCGAAGTCCAAAAACATGGATTCATGGTAAATTGGCTGCTCTAAATTGGCAATATAGTTAGTGTGTGTGCAACTGAGTGTGTGCCCAGTGATAGTTTGGTGCTCTGTCATGCGAACCACGTCCACGATTAAGTGGAAGATAATGAAAGAAAGAATGAATAAATAAATGCCCTCAGTTCCACATTTACACCTGTCACCCCCTATGCCTTTCTGTTATGTTTCTTTAAAGAGAAGCATCCGATTAGGTAGACTGGCTCTCCTGCAGAGTAGTGCAACTTCTAAAACCTTCAGAAATGTTCATGCCTCTTGTTTATATTTTATAATGAAGTAACCCCTAAGTCACTGTGATTAAGGGCAGTATCACAAATGCATACACACAATATAAATACAGTTACAGTCAGGTGTGTCCTAACAAGTCTCACAGACTGCAAGCCACGTGGAAGATTACCAAAAATTAGCATGGGGAATTAACCGTAAAGGTATTTAATCCCATGTATTACAAGTTCTGACAACGCTACACCATCATGACACACTATCCCAACCTCCAATTAACTCTGCCATGACAGGTTTACGGCATTTTTATGACTGCCTTGAATATTATACGAGGGTTAGTCATTTACTTTTCCCGTTGTATTAATCCTCGATGTGTTCATGTATCCCATCGCTGTGATTTCACTGTGCTCTCACAGTAATGACCTGGGTACCGAGCTGAGGTCACGGCAAGTTCATCTGGACGCCTTCACTTCCGTGGCCCCATTATGGCTGCGTGTCAGTCTGTTCATAAGCGGCTTTAGCCCCAATGCAGAACACACACACACATACACATACTCCCGAGGCCTACACACACAGGCATTTGGGTTGCTTCATTGTTTAGCAGGAAGCCCATCGCTGCCTACTGCTCTGCAGTCTACACCAGACTTAACCTAATAGAGAAGCTCATATTAGGCTGTTTCCGTGCCTCGCCTGTGGCCCCAGATTACATAAACAAGATAACACAGGGCAGTGTATTGTAGCAAGAAGATGCTGGCTTTCACGCAGTATCGCGCCCATTGTGTGATATAGTGAAACAGCCATGTAATAGAGTTAGCATTAACATTATTTTTGCAAAGTCACATGTGTATAAAATCAACCACCTAACAATGTGTGAACAGTTTGGGGACAGGTCCTGCTTTTAATCACCTTTCGGGATGGTTAGGGGCTAAAGAGTTTAGTACAACAGCAACGTAGACTGTGCTAGCTTCCCGATAATTTGCCTCAGATATACGTTGCAGACTACAGCTACTGTGGTATGGTATGTAGGACATTCACATGTCATGAGGTATTTTCTATGACTTCATAATATTTATTTAAATATTGTTTTCTGTCTTGTGGTTGGGTCAGACACCAAATGTTCTCCAAAGCGTAGCAAGTGTAAAAGCTGTTCCAGTCCATAATACAGTGGACCAGATTAAATCACCTAAGGTGTTCAAGTATGTTTGTCGATATGAAGAGAATTGACTTTGAAATTGAATGGATTTCAGGCTTGTTGACTCAAAGTTACAGGATAATCAGACAAAACAACTGTTCGCCACTTGGTCAAAGTCTGGAATACGAACCAAGAATCTGTAATCTAAACCTCACTGCAGCTCTTGTGATGTGTTCCAAGGAGAGAACAGGGTCATAGACTGTAAAGGCTGGAATATGTGGTTTGATCTAGTAGTGCTGACTTTACATTCCCCATTTCTCAATCCAATCAAGTATTGGTGAGACATAGTGGACGAATACTCTGATCCATGGAGGCTCCACCTCACAACTTATAGTAGTTAAAGGATCTGCTGCTAACATCTTCGTGCCAGACACCACAGCACACCTACAGAGGTCTAGTGGAGTCCATGCTTCAGAGCTATTTTGGTATTCGTATGTAGACAAATAAGATGCCTTGTCAATTCCACTGTATATCTAGGATATACAGGAGAATCTAAATATTGTTTCTTTCTCTCCATAGAATAAACGAGAAAGCCCGTTGCGACTGGTAGCGCCGCCAACTTGTAGTAAGGAAATAGCATCAAAGTGGGACTGCCACAATATAAGGAAGGTGGTCATCCATTTCCTTTATGCCTTAAACAAAATCTGTACTAACCACCCACAGTGGTGGAGCCAGGAGTGGTCACTGTTGCAGCATGAGTAAAGAATCCCAAATCTAGCCTCATACCCATCCTCTGCAATTTGTGACTTTCATAAATACTTGTAGAACTTTATAACCTCCTTTCGAACCACGCAGCAGGATATATCAGTTGTGCTTCTCCTTATCACTAAAGTTGCACCAACTATGTTTCATTTTCAGCCCTTCACCTCGAATTCAGCCTCATAGAATCTGACATCCTGTCTGATTGTATCTGATGAAGCATGGCATATTTGCTGATACCGAAAGAATGTTTTTTTTAATTTTTTTTTTTATAGTAGACCTGTGCAGGAACACAAGTCTGGAAACAAAGACCTACATCTTCTAAGTCACGGCCAGGATGCGCTGTAAAACCCGTGCAAACTCTTAACTGATCATGGTTTAACAGTCAGCACGAATTAAAGTGTCACGACTCGAGGCATCCACTCTGGATGACGTGGCATATTTACTGTATGCATCCTCTCACTGTTTACCTGCAATGTGCATTGCTTTCAGAGTTTTTATCTGATTTACTGAAAACGTTCTGATTCCCATCGTGCAGCCAAGTCATGAATGAATTAAAGGTGTTGCTGTTTTGCGGTCTGCTCGGTCGTCGTTCGTCATATTGGGATTTCTAGGTTGGCTGGGTTAAACCGACGCTGTTGATTCAGCTGGGCCTTATGATCGCAGGGCACTTTGAATGATCATGGGAAAATACTCCACCTCACAACTTAACGGATGCGCTGTTAACCTCTTGGTGCCAGACACTACAACAAACTTTTAGGGGTCTAGTGGAGTCTATGCTTTATAGGGTCAGGGCTGTTTTCGGGGCAAAAACGTCTTTACAAACCAAGTGTACCTACATCTTCTATACTAAATCAGTACTGACAGCCTACTGTGTTATTTTTAGGAATATCCAGTAGTGGTCACTGTTGCAGCTACTTTAAAGAATCCTGATCCAGGCCTCCCACCTATCCGTAACATCCAGTTTACAGACAATTTGTGACTTCAATAAAAGCCTTTAAACCTCAAAACTTGTGCTGTTTTACGGCCTGCTCAGTCGCGGTTCGTCATATCAAGGTTTCTGGGGTGGCTGGATTAAACCGATGCTGTTGATTCTCCAGGGCCTTATGATTGCAGATGCAGATCGGATGATCATGGGAAAATGCACCATGCCGATTTCAGCAGGGCAGGACAGATGTTGACTCCAATGGCACTGAAGCATAAGGAAATGCAATTAAGAAATGTTAAATGGATGATCTATTACACCGATGCCAGACACATTAACTCTTGAAAATGAGGATCCCTATTAATCATGGTGTAGTTTGAGCAATTACACGTATTGCAGAGTCACATCGTGGAGCCTGACTGAATATTGACCGGCCTCGTTCAGCGGCTCTTCCTGTTTATTATCAGATATTTCGCTCTGATGTCTGTTAATAATGTTAGAGTTATCTTTCATTAATATAAAAACATAATGTGTTGGAGATTTTTTTTAATCCTTAATCACATAAATATCACATTATCATGACATTACGGGAGCCGTGATACAGCACCGCTGGAGCAATGAGGGGTTCTGGATCTTGCCCACATGTCCACACAAGAGACAGAACCACAGTAAACGAATGAAAGTTTTAAAAGTTTATTGTAAAAAAATAAATAAATAATAGGGCGGCACAGTGGCTTAGTGGTCAGAATGTTCACCTCTCAGTGCTGGGGATTCCTGGTTAGGATCCCAATGTGAGTGGCGTTTCCATGTTCTCCCCGTCTCTGGTTTCCTCCCTCAGTCCAAAAAAATATGAATTCAAGGTAAATTGAATGCTCTAAATTATGTGTTTGTGTGTGTGGCTATAATTAAAAAGCAAAAGGAACACACATTCTACACACAGCAGGTGGCACTGCCCAATACTATTGCATAAGCACAACAACATTTACATTTGGTTATTTAACAGACACTTTTATTTAAAGCAACTTACAAGTATATCAAATTGGTTGGGATCAGAACACAGGGTTACATACAGCATATCTGAAGCAAAGAGGGTCAAGGGTTTTGCACAAATACCCACATTGGTTACTTTAGTGGACCTGGGATTTGAACCCACAACCCTCATATTGATAACCCAACACCTTAACCACTGAGCTACCACTTCCTCAGCATTTGTCAGTTAGATCATGCACCCCTTACAGAAAATAGGTGGTGCATAGTGAGCTGGATCCAGCAGCCGTGTTGACAGCAGCGCCGATTCACTGTTGCAAACATAGTGACTTTTTTTTCACTATATTCAGTGACTTTTCAGACCCTCACCTTATTTTCATAAAAAGCATTTAGCAACAACCCTAGCGAATTTTTTGAGTTGGATTGAAGACTTTTGGAGACACACATTCCTCAGCGAACACTCTCATTTATCGTACACAGTGCAGGTAACCACCTCGTCCATGATGTGTGCCTCTATCTAAAAAGCCAAAAATCCAGCTAAATAACAATAAAAATATGTATATCACGTATAATATATAATGTATTGTGGTTCTAGACCAGCAGCTCTCAAATAGTGGGTCGTGACCCAAACATGAAATCAAAAGATAAAATTGTTGAAATCAGCCACATGCAAGGAAAGTCTTCATCCAATCAAAAACAGCATTAAACACTACATTTATTTTTTATATAATGTGTTTTTTTTTTGTCTATTTGTATCTGTCCAGCGCCCGAGACATTCTCCCCTGAATGGGCGTGGGGAACATTCATAAAGTAATAAGCGGAAGATAATGAATGAATGATTAAATCCAGTTCATTCATTATCTTCCGCTTATTACTTTAT
>JAOUQT010305609.1:0-15538 GCA_025769995.1 Xyliphius kryptos | reverse complement strand
TTCACAGAAGTGTGGTTTACTTGGAGTTACATTGTGTTGTTTAAGTGTTCCCTTTATTTTTTTGAGCAGTGTATAATGTACATTATATAATATAATATACACAACTGTGAATATAAACATTTGCAACAAACATTTACATCTAAATTTAGCATTATCTTCTGTCTACCTATAAAACCCAAAGCCCTCATTCACTCACTCACTGACTGACTCATCACTAATTCTCCCACTTCCCAACTACCTACAAGATTGAAACTTGGCATCGTCATTCCCCACCACGCACTTGGAACAACTAAGCAGTTTTCACTTTCAAAATTCCACTCTGGGGGGCCCACCAGGGGATCCAATCTGAAACACGGGCCCTGATTAAATTGGGCACTTCCACTCACCTCACAAACTTCAAATTTGGCCGAGATATAAAGGAAAACCTCTACACTCATAGAGATTCCAAATAATTTCCACGGGGGCCCACCAGGGGACCCAATTCAAAATATGGGCCCTACTCTAGCGATGGGTTGAGTACAGGGGATGACGCGAGGTGCTTGGCGTATAGTGATTGGCGCACGGGTAGAGTATAAAAACAACTGGCTTTTAACTTTCACGTTGTTATTACGTTTAACGTCTCAGAAACCTGCACTTTCTCTTTTCTGTCTTTTCGATTGAACCAGATGAGCCACAGCAACACTTTTTAGTTAGCAAGTTATCCCCCGTAGCACAGCACAGGCATTCCACTAGTAGGTGTAAGTGTACAATAATAATTGTGAAGTACACTCATGGACTTTTGTTATGACAATGTTTATCATGGTTCATATTTACTTTTTGGACTGTTTCTGCTTTTATCTCATTGCTCGGTTTGTATGACCTGTTTTGTAGCTTTGTTTGTGTGTATTTTATGTTCTCATGGTCTGTTCCTCATTTCTCATGTATTTACATTTCAGAGTTTAAAGTTTGCTGTTAATTAAATTGCTTCTGCTTGTTTTCACTCCCAATTTTCGGTGCGACTCCACCTCATTAAATGGCAATTCCATAAAGTATTTCATATCTCTGTCTAATTCGATTTGTATAAACCAAATATTTGTAACTGGTTAAGCTTTTCTAAACAAAAAAAAAATAAACGTGGTTTTTCCCAAGACACTAATTATTTCTATTAAACTACAATAAGCAATGTGTCCAAAAACAACTGGCTTTACAGAAAACTGTTAAAACCTTAAACAAACGCACATCTTATATACACATTTTAGAAGATATAATGGATTTATATCATGTAATCAATCAAAGTTTTTCGTGCGCAAAAAAAAAACCTCGTTTTAGAAACAAAAGTGTGAATTGCGATTTCAAGAAATTAAGGAAGAATTAAGATAAGAAACTTACTTCTGTAGAGCGTTTTTGATATTTTGAATATTTCGAGGGTTTCCAAAGCTGTACTTTCGCTGGTATTTACTGAACGTACCCCTCACATAACTGTGCAAAAAAAAAACAAGCATATCGTCAGGCAGTCAAAAATACTCAGGAATCTAAAGGTACAGTTTGCAGAATTCTGTATCTAAAGATTAACAGTATATCGTATATAAGCAGAGGGATTGATCATGTGCACTGCTTTTCATTATAATTCCTTCAGTTGAAATGCGAATGAATTTGTTAAACAATTAAAAAAACTTACTTGTCATTCATCACTTGGTCCACTGATTTCTTCAGATTTTTATAAATCTTTTCCACCATTTTGTATACGTCAGAACCTGGAAACGTAGTAGCTCCTTGACTGAAGGAAATGAGAGATATATCACATATTTTTTACAATAGATATTTATTTATGTTTGGTTTCCAGCGACTCTCTATGAGACAGACCGTCGACGAGACCGACCCTCTACAAACATTTGGTCATTTAACGAAAGCTTTTATCCAAAGCAACTTACAACAATCCCTCTTAATATTTTGGGGTCAGAACACAGAGTCACATACAGAATCCCTGGAGCAATGAGGTTTAAGGGTCTTGCTCAAGGACCCACATTGGTAACTTCAGTGGACCTGGGATTTGAAACCACAACCTGCAGGTTGCTAGCCAAACACCCTAACCACTGAGCTACCACAGCCCTTAAACATCTATGGTCTTTAAGTCTGTAAAAGTCAAATAACCAACAGATTTTATTCAGCAAGAAGATATTTTGATTCTCCTGTATGTACTAGATATAGTGTCAGTAACGAGGCATCTGTATATGTCTACGATACTAAGTATTGTGTGAACGGTATGTATTCACTGTATGTTCATGTTTTTTTAGTATTACTGTTACTTTAATTTTGCTCCCCAAAAATAGTTGTAATCATATTTTATTTGTATTCAACATTTTTTTGTGGGTACAGACTATTGCTCTCCACCAAAGTGAATGAATGTTAAGTTAAATACATTTTAATTAAATACCCTTTTGTGTCCACAGGTGGGAAAGAAGGGTCACTCATCAATCGAAGATGCAACAGCTAGCATGGAACTTTATAAACTGGTACAGGTGGAGTGGGAAAAGACTGACCTTTCGACACGCAGCTAAAGAAAAAACATGTGAATAATGCAAAATCCTCAGTTTTAAAAGCTTTGTTTTTAAAGACTGAGCTATGGTCAAAAATGCTTCCTCATGCAGATATACTGTTATCTAGTGTGTCTGCTATTTTATTGTGCTTAAGTTCTTAATGGTCGTTATGGCTTACTATACTGTTTACTACAGAAGTACCACAATGCACAATGGAGTTGTAGTGTACATACCACATACAAAACAAGGACCATATAGACCACAATGCAATGCCTCATAAAGCCTTAGGCTTTTATTTTGTCTCCTGCCATAAATCTTGTTCTGTCAAAAATATCTGGCACATAATAAATCAGTGTTCGATGCAGTGACACTAAACAGTTTACTATTTAGTAAATGCTATTTAGCGAGTAATGATTGAGTTAATGACTGAACGATTCTGAACACTGCTCTGGTGCCAGTTTTAGAACCATTCCTTTAAAGCTCAGGTTTACTAACAAAATAGGTTACTGTGTTCTGTCATTGTTTTATAAAGTTCCTTTTTAATGATATTGTAAAGCTGAAATTTCAGTATATATATTTTTTGAGATCAGAGTTCTTTGTACCATCTAAGGTAACATTTGTGTAGCACCCTCTTGCCACATTCATTTTTTTTTTCCCCTCTAGATTTTTTTTTTTGTAAAATCTTTGCAGATTAATGTAAACTAAACCATATATCTTGCAATGACTCAGGGATGTTATCCATACACGTCACGTATCAAATTATATGATTGAACTAGTAATTCCGTATGGTAATTGTAAAAATTATTATTATTATTATTTTTCCGTATTTTATCAAACCATTTCGGTCTTGTGGTGTATGGCTGCTTAAGTCTGTCGAGTCAGCTAGTTTAAAAAAGCCCTATTTAAACAGTGTGGTCAATAAACCTGTTCAGCACATTTTCATGACACGTTACACTGACTTGTAAGTTCTGCCTTAATCATCTCCAAACTACAGAAAGGAAAGGGTTTTAAAGAGTCTCATTTCCTTTAGCAAAAATAATGTGGAAAATGTATTCTGCAGGCAGAACTCTTGACATGGGCTGCTGAAATTAGAAAGTGTTCAGTGAGAGTTTAGTTTCCTTGTAGATGTTTGGATAAACTTGTATTGGTAAATGAATCAGTGCAAGTTAAGTTTGCCATATTTTTTACCATGGCATAAGACCCCCACAGTGAGCAAAGAAAATCCCGTGAAACAGAACCAGGACTAACCACTTTATTAGGTGTTCCTCCTTGTTTCTTTACTCATTACCTATTTTATCAGATTCGGTTACCTTTTAGATGGACTTTGTTCTACACTTACAGTTTGTGGATGTACTGTTTCTCAGTATACTTTGTATCCCCTTTCTTCTCTTCTGTAATGCTCAGGTCTGGCACAAATTGGTTATTTTTGGGTGCTGGGTGATTCACTGCACTGCGGTGACAGTAATGTGGTGGTCATGCATTGTACAATTACGATTGAATCAGTTGCAGCTGTGCGGCTGTGTTTTTAAACATGTCTGTGACACTGATGGACTGACAATTCACTAATCAAAGTTTTCAAATCACCAGGATTCTGTAGATTAGAGCAGTGATTCCCAAAGTACTGCAGGGTTCAATTATGAAATCAAATTATGCCATGGCCTGTAGTGGTAAAGTAATACAAAAGCAAACTAACAATGTATGTTAAAAAAACTGATGGATTGCAAACTTTAATTGCAGCACTAGAAGATGCATTTACATGATGGATGGAATTAATAAAATGGACAGTAGGATAAAAACAGGAGTGTGCATAATAAAGTGGCAAGTAAGCAAAGACACAATTTGCAGTTTCATAATTCCATAATTTGTGCAGTTTAATCAAATAGTTTGTTAGCCCCTTTTGTATTTGTTTAGTGTTTTATGTATTACTATACTATACAGTGCAGGTCATTAAAGTATAATTTCATGCAAGTTTATTTTCAGTTATTCCATTCAAAGATTGTATACTATATTTATTCAACTGATATTTCAAATGTTTGTCTTACTTTCGATAATTATTTACATGTGACAACTAATAGAAATCCTAAATTCCTGAATCGCTGAATATTAAATGATTTCTTAATATTCAAATCGTATCTTCCTCTTCACAATACCCCATAGATTTTCTATGGGGTTTAAGGCAGCCGTTTGCTGGCTAATTAAGATACCATGGTCCTTAAACCAGGTACTGGTAGCTTTGGCTCTGTGAAGTCCTGTTGGAAAATGAAATCTGCAGCTCCATGAAGTTGGTCAGCAGTAGAAAAGGTAAAGCGCCACTCAGCAGCAGTCCAGCCCTTTTTGTCTTTAGCCGAGGCAAGACACTTGTGACACAAGTCTCTTGTTCAAGAGTGCCTTGACACAAGGAATGACTGCTAAAAGCCATGTCCACAGTTTTAAATTGGGTTTTGTTTCACAATCCTCTCCAGGGTGCGCTTAACCTTTTTGCTTGTACATTTTTTTGACCACAACTTTTTCTTCCCTTTGCCTATCAATGTGGTTGGACACATTGCTCTAAGAACAGCCGGCCTCTTTAGCAATGACCTTTTGTGTCTTGCTCTTTTTGTGCAAGGTGTCAATGCTTTCAGACAATTGTCAAGTCAGTATTTCCCATTATTTTGTGACCCATAGAACTAGACTAAGAGACCAATTAAATGCATTTGCATATGTTGAGTTTATTAGCCGATAAAAGTGTGGGACCAGGTGTCTTAAATATTGAGTCATTTCATAATATTCTACTTTCAGATTATACTGAATTTGAGATTTTCATTAGTTGTCAGTTATCAAAATTAAAAAGAAAAACATTGGAAATATGTCAGTCTGTGCATATGAATAGAATATACAAATTTCACTTTTTAAATGGAATTGCTGAAACAAATCAACTATTATATTTTAATTTTATGACCAGCATCTCTATGTATACTGAAAGCGGTTGTAGGCTTGTGTTTAAGGAACCAGCCTTGTGACCTAAAGGTCCCTGGTTCGAATCCCGGTCCCACCAAGTACCATGGGTGAAGTGCCCTTGAGCATGGCAACTAACCCCAATTGCTTTCCTGGTGCTTTCCCCAATATACAGGGCTGCCCAGCGCCCGGGCATGTGTGCTCACTTAGTGTGTGTGTATAAATGTGGAGGACATTTTTTTTTGTGTACGCACGGTTGGTAAATAGACAACCTTATTACTGCAGTAAAACTAATGTGGTGTTTGCACTGAGCTGGTTCGATTGGATTAGGCTGCTGCAATTTATAAAAACTTTTAACTTGCTGTCCATATTACAATTCCATCTTAATTTTTCAATTTGCAGATGTCAAATCAGACAGACATATATTTAATTCTTTATCAGTGCTCACTATAGGACGCTGGTGACTTGACATTTTGTTTGGTGACGTATTTTCAGTCCAGCAATACCCACAAATCAGTTTCTTTTCTCCTCGTTTGTCTTATTATACTATTAGAAGTCGGTAAATGTTTCAAACAAACGTTTTGAAGTTTTACAAATACGTTTTACAAATAAAGGTTTTTAAACAGGATGGTAATATGTGTATTTTTTGTATTGTTTTATTTGCCAAATTTGTCAATTGTATCATTTACTCTAATTAGGTGTGCAGGAGTGGTCAATAGTTTGCCAGTTGATCACAGGGCAAACATGTTCAAATTCACAAATAAATAACAATACAGCACACACATTTCAAAGGCTTTGAATCCTGGTAGAAAACTCGGAACAAAACTGAGGAGAACCCTGTCTGTTGGAAATCCAAAATCTTCTTGCTGTAAAATGATGATGTTTACATTTTCTTCCATTCTACTGCCAGAAATAAAAAATGATTAACTTAACATGCATGAAATATTAGTTTTTGGCCAAAGTCACACATTACATGGAATTTATAATACTGAATTTTTAAAAGTAGTTTACATTCTTAATGCTTAATGGATTAAATGGCTTAGTTTGGTAATGTCTTTAAACAACATATTTTTTAATGACGTGTTTGTGAACTGCCACTTTATTAGTCGTAGGATGTAAAGTAGTATTGTGAGGTATGTGAAGAAGCTGGCAAAAAAAGTAAGTGTGGTTTGTGATAAGTGTCAGGTGTTTATATAACAGTCTAACACCTAGTGAAAACCTTAGTGTAGCAACTAATAATTGCCAGTCTTTTCTGACTATGGAGTCACAAATACTGTATATCAACAATTCATATTAGTTTACGGAGTTATTTTTCTGGTTTCATGTGGCATTATGTTTGCTGGTTAACACATACACTGCTCAAAAAATAAAAGGAACAATTAAACAACACAATGTAACTCCAAGTCAATCACATTTCTGTGAAATCAGCCTGTACAGTTGGGAAGCAACACTGATTGTGAATCAATTTCACTTGCTGTTGTGCAAATGAAACAGACTACAGGTAGAAATGAGAGGCATTTAGCAAGTCAACCCCTATTAAGGTGTTGTTCTGCGGGTGGTGACCACAGACCTTTTTCTCTGTTCTTATCCTTTCTGGCTGATGTTTTCGTCACTTTTGCATTTTTTTCAGCTGTCTCAGGGTGGTGCAGCTTATTTAGGATGGCACATCAATGCGAGCTGTGGCAAGAGGGTTTGCTCTGTCGGTCAGCACAGTGTCCACAGCAGCAGCAGCAGACTGGTTGCTGAAGTTGGATCAGCCTGTCATTTGATGATTTTTAACTTTGATTTTGAGTATGATTGAAAATCCAGAGCTCCATGGGATAAATTTGACATCTAGTATGTGTTGTGTTAGTGTTTTCTTTATCTTTTGAGCAGTGTTGTAAGTTTGTTGACCATTCCAGTAGACCATTTCAGAAACTAGGTCTCCACATGTTGGTCAAGTGATTTGAGGGGAAAAAAAAACTGAAAAAAAAAAACATTTATAGATTCTACTGTCTACTAATATTCAAGTTGGAGAAAGCTCACATGGAGGAAATTTTGAGTGTGTTTACTAACTCTACTGCTTTATTCATGCAGTTTCTCCATTGCTCATAACCAACTTTCACCAGATGCATATTTTCATTCCAAGATCACCACTAACTTGCAAGACCTCAGCAGCTGTCCTAAGACAGTTATGGGCTTAAATTAAATGTCTTTTCCAGTCTATTTTTAGCCTGAAAAAATCTTATAATTATTCTGTGGTAGATCAAGACCAGACGTTACCTTGCAACTGTCGACGTGTCCACACCAAAACTTTACAGCTCAGTCATGAAGCAAAAAAATCAGATTTGTTTTGTGTTTTTGTCCACCTGTCATTGGTTTTGGTAAGAATAATATGTCTACGTAGCACATAAGTAACTTGTAATAAACTTAACAGACCCAACAATTACGACATGCATGCCACTAATTCTGATCAAGTGAGTGCCTAGATCAAAAAAGGAGTTGTGAAATTATAGCAAATTACTTGGTTATTCTGGCTATGCAGAATAAAGTGGAAGCATTTAGAATTGGACCCGTAAACCAGGGTTACAGTGGAGTGGAGTTCTTCCCAAGTCAATATGGTGTTTTGATTGTGTTTAGTATTTTCCACTTTGCAGATCAGTATTGCGACCATGGGAAGCCTCCAAGCCCAGATCAAAATTGCACTTTGTGCTACCAACTGTTGCTGGCTGCTGATGTTGCTGGTTTCATTCAGAATATCAATGTGAAGTTGATGGTGGTGAGGTGTGTAAGTAAATGCTAAATTTTAAAACTAGTGGCAAAGCCAGAGAAGCAGGCAAGGTAATGGATTTCAACTAATGGTTGTCTGTGTTTACTGGATGTGTATATGTAGAAGGTAATTTAAAAGGGGGCGAACCTAGCCCACAGAGCATAACAATTGCGCTTGACACTTAAAAATGTGTTTAGCATATCGTATGTCTGTGGCACCAGCCTGTCCAACATGCTGAACTTTTTTAAAAATAAAATCTTGTTCTGGGTGCGGCAAATCTCCAGTCCTTTTTATGTCCATGCTGGTTATGTGGCTTAGTGGTTAGCACATTTGCCTCTCAGCACTGGGGATTCACAGTTCAAACCCCAATCTGGGTGGAGTTTCCATTTTCTCCCTGTGTCTGCGTGGGTTTCCTCCAAGTTTTCTAGTTTATTTCCACTTCCAAAATCATGAATGATTTAAATTAAATTGAATGATCTAAAATTGCCCCATACAGATGTGTGGCTGTGTGAGTGAGTGTGTGCCCAGCGATGGATTGGCGCCCGATACAGTCTCCCCTGGATGGGCATGGGGAAACCACCATGACCCTAGTACAGAATTGAGTGAAAGATAATGAATGAATATATATAGTGCATTATTAAGAGAAGAATCCTTCAATGACTGCTGTGTATTTGAATGTAAAATAATTGAGTCAAAATCAGTCATTTTCAAAATCTCATTTTTGTCATTCTGGAGTTTTGCATCTTATTTTTTTCTAGAACCTGGACTTTAGACAATACAAGTGCACCAGCATCAGTGACACTTATTTGTGAGGTAAATAGTAAATTCTTCTCACATTTTCATTTTTTATCTGTTTCAAATACTCCATATATACCTAGCTAGCTACCTATACGAGCTATGGAGCAAGCATTTCCATTAAAATGCCCCTTCTTTCAATCTATGTTATCTGAAGTCCATTCCTGTCCTACTTTCTGCTCATCCCCCTGGCTGAATAAAAAGTGCACCATGTCGGTTAAACACAGAACTAAGGTCAGAGAACGAAATACAAAGCGAGAGAAAGAGAGAGAGGAAGAAAAAGAGCATGGGTGAGAGAGAAAGCTGCTTCACACTCTGTACACTCCTTCCTGTGCTTTTTCTTCCCTCACGCTTTATTTCATTCTCTCTTTTCAGCTTGTGGAAATTTGGGACGCAAGTTTGTCTTCTTATGCAGTCCCATTTAAGGAAAGCCACAAATCTTGTTTTAAATATACTTGAAGATTAACACAGATCTCAGAAATATTCTAAATGCAGTTTTATGAAGATGAGGTAAGTGTCACTTAATTTATCTTAAACAAATAATTAACAGATTAGCACAGTAAATTGAATAGTAATGTTTTACTATATGTAGATGTGGATTTACTTTATTTCAGACTTTAAATTCCTGGTGAATTTAGTATATTTTTCTAAAGATATTTACAAAATGACTTTAGGTCACACATTTAAATGTTTGCCCACCCTGCTATTAAATCTCTTTTTCATTTAACTTTGTTCTGCAGTGTTCTTGCTAAAATGTACTTTTTAAAGTTATTTTACTGTGAATGTTGAGTTTTGTATCTAGAGGTGAAATACCATATTTTGCTAATGCTACTTAAACTTTGAAGTAATTGTAGTTGGTATTTTACTGTAATCACTGTAAAATTGCTACCTTAGTATATAAAGCACATCTAATAGCTGCTTACATATGTGAGCCTCTTTGAAGCTTTGCTCATTGTTGTAATTAGCGAATTACTTAGCTTAAGCTTGGTTTAACTGAGTGTCTGGGTCACAATGTATTTTTAAGATTATTATAAATAGATAATGTGTTAATTTTAATAATTAACATTTTAGTTCATGACAGAAAAAAAGAAAAAATTAAATACAGCCATCTAATGCATCATTGTTATATGCTCACACCCATCCAAGAAAGAACATTTCAGGCGGTGGGCAGTTACACCCAAGACAGGGCACCAATTAATTGCTGGCACTTTATTTATTCAATTAATTCTAAAATCCTCTACTGCAACATTAAAAAAAAACAATATATAATTAGACAAAATTAATGCTTTTTAGGAGAAAATCTGTTTGAGTTTAAATTGGGTCATTTTAACAAAATACTATGAGGAAGATTTTTTTTTTTTTATCCATTTCGTATGGTGTAGGACAGGGGTAAAAAAACTGGATCTGTCCAGTTAGTAAATTTCTTTCATTCATTCATTATCTTCCGCTTAATCCTTTACAAGTGTTGCTGTGGGGTTCCCCATGCCCATTCAGGGGAGAACGTCTCGGGCACTGGACAAATACAACCAGGACAGGGTGCCAATCTATCTTTGGGACACACTCACCTACACATATACACACACACAGATTATAAGGGCAATTCAAAGCAGCCAATTTACCTTAAATCCATGTTTTTGGACTTTGGGAGGAAACCGGAAAAAAAAACCCACGTGGAAACATAGAGAACGTAGAAACTCCACCCAGACTGAGATTAGAACCAGAAATCCCCAGCACTGAAAGGCGAATGTGCTAACCACCAAACCCATTAGTAAATGTGAATCAGTTTAATCTACAAACTGAATAAAAACTGAATGCAATGATGTGGAGATGGCAAATGTCAATATTTTATTTATAATAGAACATAGATGACAGATCAAAAGTTCAATTTGAGTAAATTTAACATTTCAAAGGAGAAATGTGTTGTAAAGAAAATAACAAAATGGGCTCAGGAATACTTCCAGTAGGCATGGTCAGTGAACACAATCCACCATGCCATCTGCAGTTTCCAGCTGAAACTCTACAGTGCAAAGAGGAAGCCATTTCTAAGCAAGCTCTACAAGGTTTGCACTGGGCCACAGGTCTTTTAAAATGGATTGTGGCAAAATGGAAGACTGCTCAGATGAGTCACGATTTGAAGTTCTTTATGGAACACTGGGACGCCATGTCATCCGAAGGAAAAGGATACCTAAGTTGTTATCAACGCTCTGTTCAGAAGTCTGCATCACTGATGGTATATGGTTAAATGAGTGCTTGTGGGATGGGCAGCTTGCATGTCTGGAAAGGCACCATTAATGCAGAGAACTATGTTCAGGTTCTAGAACAACCTATGCTCCCATCTAAACGTCATCTCAGGGAAGACCATGCATTTTTCAAACAAAATAATGCCAGACCACATTTTGCAGCAATCACAACATCATGGCTACATAGGAGAAGGCTCCGGGTACTGAAATGGCCAGCCTGCAGTCCAGATCTTTCACCTATAGAAAACATTTGGCGCATCATAAAGAGGAAGGTGCGACAAAGAAGGTCCAAGAGGATTGAACAGCTAGAGGCCTGTATTAGAGAAACTGGTCTCCTCTGTCCCCAGACATCTGTTGAGTGTTGTAAGAAGAAGGGGGAATGCCTCACAGTGGTAAAACTGGCCTTGTCCCAACTTTTTTGGGATTTGTTGACACCATGAAATTTTGAAACAACATTTTTTCCTTAAAATGCAGTGTGGTGGCGGGGGCGGGGGGCTGATGTTCTTGGTCATGACTGTGTGTTTAAATATAAACTGATCAGCAACCACATTAATTAAAAGTGCATTTTCATGAAAGTATGTAAGTATGCATGTCAAGTGAGTGGCGAGTTGTGCGGAAGTGTGCTGAAATAGTGTACTCATACACACAGTCGCTTAAATAAATCCATAGTTCTGAGTTCTAAACATAACTGTTGTTGTGCCCCAACCTGCTGATAAATAATAAAATGTAAAGGTCACGAAAGGAAGGAAAGTTTAAACACAATATGCATTTTATATTAATCAGCTGACTGCTCATTTAATTAATCTGCTTTTTATTGTTGGCCTTTGTCCACTGTATAGCATTATACTGAGAGACTGATGATATATAGTCCTATAATGTAGCTGCACTATACACTAGGGTTTCTCAATGTAAATAATCAGCACACTGACTTATTATGTAACATTTTTTTGTAATCGTTTTGGACATTAGAATATTGCATTAATATGTCAGTGCTATTAATATATAAATATTTATATTATTCACATGGTTTTGGACAGGATTCTAGTAAAATAAACAATATTACAAAAATGAAAAATGATGCAGTTTACTGCAATAAGATGCCCTGTTAAAAATGTAATCAGAAGTGATTTTCAAATAAATACGTTTCCTTTTTTTTTTTACTTTAAGTACATGTAGGTGCATGTACTTTTATAGTTCCACTTGAGGGGCAAAATGTCATCCTACTTCAACATTACATTAAATAATTATTTTACAATATTCCAAGTACTTTAAAGGCAGCACGGTGGCTTAGTGGTTAGCACATTCGCCTCTCAGCGCTGAGGATTCCCAGTTCGAATCCCAATCTTGGTTGAGTTTCCAGGTTCTCCCTGTGTCTGCGTGGGTTTCCTCCGGGTTCTCTGGTTTCCTCGCACAGTCCAAAAACATGGTTACAAGGTAAATTGAGTGCTCCAAATTGACCTATATTGTCTACGTGTGTGTGCGCGCAAGTGTGCCCAGCAATAGATTGGCACCTTAAATATGGGACTTCCGCACTACTTAAGTACTTCTGACACCTCTGTGTGTATGTTTAAGATGCGGAGTGCCATCGCAGCGTGTATATAGTCAGTTTATATTGACTGATCAAATTCCATGTTTTATTGACTTTCTAACTAAATAAATGATTTACAAGTAACAGAACTCTGTGCATTAAATGTGGTTACTATTTATTCACTGGTTTCAAAGCTGCATTCGGAAAATAGTTTCCCATAAACAATAAACCATTTAACTGAATCAGGTAAAAAATTAGAACTGATATAGGTCACTGCTACAACAACGACGAAGACCCCCACTGGCTGTTTAAAGCACCAGTAATGAAAGAGAGACTAAGCTGTAACTTCTCCCCTGCATCATCTAATGTAGTACTGTTTCACAGAACCCTACCCCTGGGTTGGTCAATACAAACAGTTGATATAGGAATCACGTGACAGACACTACACATAGGGCAGAGAAGTAAAGGCACATTAAAAGAAATTATTAAATATGGCCATATTTACAAAACACACAATATAAAAGTCAAAGTGCTGAGCCCTGACCGGCATTTACATGATTCATCATGTTTTCCTGCAGCATATTCAGCTGATCTGCAGGAACTTCCTTCTCGATTTTTACACAAACCAAGTGATTACACCACCCGCCAGATCAAACTACAACATCAAATCTGCAGACACCGCGATATTAGTCCAAAACCAGGAAAATATGGATTTCTTTCTGAAACCTGTCAGTGATTTGGGGAGGGGCAGAGCTACAGCACTCATTCTTAAACTGTTTACATCTAAAAAAAAAAAAAAAACAACGTTTATAACACATTAAAACACCAAGACCTCGTGTATATTATTTAAATATAACATTTAATTGATTTATTAGGGCAATATTACAGTCCGGTATTTTGGGTGCATTTAGATTATTTGCACTTTTTCCAATACTCTATTAAATGTAAATGAGGGGAAATATCCTGGAAATACACACAAAAAAACATTTAAACAAGTCTATCAAACAGTTGTAATTAAAATGAGGGGGGTTAATGTCAGAAATCTGAGTGAGCATGTGAGTAAACAAGTTCCTTATTAGGGGCAGACACACCAAAACATGACCCCAAGCACGTGCAAAAGACAAAAACGGCATACATTAAATGCTATTTACCTCATTATCCTGTCTTTCTGCCATTCCAGGTTTATCATCACTGATAAAGTTGACTGCTTACATAATCTCAACTAAATAAAAACATTTCCACTTCGCCTTCGCTACTGAAGAGGACCGCAGCGTTTAGCTAGTGTTTAGCTCTGTCCCAAATCAATAACTATTAAGCACTAAGTGCACTCGATAGCTCAAAACGTTTTATGTAAATGTACCCTACACAGGGCGCCTATTTTATAATTACGAGCAATTCGGGAATTAACGGCGACAAACGGAAAGCAATAAGAGCAACGTACATAAATTAATTGTTGGATCTGTCAAAATAAAAGTCGTTGACGCGCGTTCAACAGTTGCTTAATGTGGGGTTGCAATTTAGTGTTTGATGGTTTGTGAACCTTTTTTAGGTCTTGTTAAGTGATTTGTTTTACATTTCATGGTGAAAAAATTGGCCAAACATCACATTGCCAAATAACAAAATAACCTTTTAAATAGATTCACAAACTGGTTTGTGCAGAATTCTGAACTGCTATAAGCTTCACTTTAAATTATTTATTGTTGACTTTGTTAAAATCAGCAATGATTGAAATTGAGTTAAATCTCCACTAATAAAACGGAAAGCCCTCACCCACTGATTTACTGACTCATCACCAATTCTTCATTCTGAGTACCTACAAGGCTGAAATTTGGCATTGTGATTCGCTATCATGTTCTTGGAAGAACTAAGTATTTATCATGAGTACTAACAATGCTCAATCTTCCCTTATTGTCATTCCTTATCAGGTCTTTGGAAAACTTAATGATAAAATCATCTAAGAACGCAACCGCGTGGACACCGTAGTCACAATATATTTATTCCACATATTCATTTCAGAATTTAAATTGCCCCAAACTTCACTCTATAATAAGCATTCATTTTAAATATGTAAACACCAACACCCTTACTCATTTAAAAACAATCGCCTTTCATAGTTCACATTGTTATCAAATTTTCCCCCCATAGCGCAGCATTCCACTCGTATTTAATATAATAATAGGCCAATAGTATTGTACGTCTTTTTGAATAATATCATGAATCTAGTCCTTAAATCTGATTGGCCTGAGCCATTTGTCCAACCATGACATTATAAACAGTAATGCACACCTCTGGCACCTTCTCTTTCATATTAATGTGTGATATACAATACATTATTTTTCTGATGTTTTTATAAACTGCGTGCTGTAATTTTGGGCCAAGATGGCAATATTTGAACGCTGAGTAACAGGTTTCTGGTGTCCCTAACAATCAGCAGTAATTTTAAAAGCTGGACTAGATTACATCATGAAAGACCAGTTTATTAGCCAAATTTATAAATCAAGCCTTTTTTTTTCATTATAGTACATTTGTGACCGTTTTATAAAAGCAATAAGTCACTCAAGGTTGGGCATTATTGAATAAGTATTATTATTATTGTATACCAAACAACACCTCTTTTTTTGTGATGTATTCACAATAATGCACGCCTTCTCATACCCTATTGCTTATTAAACTTTAATTATTGATCCAATGGTTGTTTTTGCTTTTGTGTGTGTGTGTGTGTGTGTGTGTGTGTGTGTGTGTGTGTGTGTGTGTGTGTGTGTGTGTGTGTGTGTGT
>JAOUQT010305600.1:0-15539 GCA_025769995.1 Xyliphius kryptos | reverse complement strand
GGCGCCCTGTCCTGGGTGTATCTGCCCAGCGCCCGAGACGTTCTCCCCTGGATGGGCATGGGGAACCCCCCCACGACACTCATAAAGGTATAAGCGGAAGAGAATGAATGAATGAATAAAATGTCTTTAGCGTTATATAATAATTATTAATAATTATAACCACACTGGAAAATAATTACTTAGTTGTTTGTGATCAAGTGTATTGATAAAGTTATTGTGTAATAGCACTAAAATTAGTCATACATTTTTTAAATTAATTTGCTTGTACCTCCGCCTGATTGATTACACATGATTACACACATTCATGTATATTTAATATTGAATGAATATTAAAATAATATAAATATGATCCTGAAACAATATAATTACCTGATTATAAAAAGCATGGAGAAGGTTTCGTCTGTGTATGTTCCTGGTTTGATGCAAAGGCAGTTATTCTGCAAAAGTACTTTGAAAATGATTTTAACAAGTTGTTGTTTTAAACATGTACAATAACTTTATTATAATTTTTAAGGCCATATTTTTACAAATTATAGAAATAATGGAAATAGATGTTGTATGAAACTATCAAGTCAGCAACCACTAAACAGCTATGCAATGTGTTTTTATGGGGTTTAGTAAACCACTTGTTAAAGATGTTGGTCGGACAGCAAAGACAGTCTTCACATGCATGGTTATCCTAAATGCCAAAACGGTTTTAAAAATTATTGCTTCATTTACTGTATTGTCTTTCCTACCATCAATAACATCATGATCCACACATGAATAACATTACCCGGTCCGCTTACTTTCACCTTCGCAATATCAACCGCCTCCACCTTTCCCTTACCCCTCATACTACTGCCATTCTCGTTCATAGTCTTGTCACTTCCCGACTAGATTACTGTATTTTTCTACTAGGCTCCCCAAAAAATTCAACTAGTCCAGAATGCAGCTGCCCGCATCATCATTACTAGAACCTCACATCACTCCGGTCTTACAACAGCTTCATTGACTACCCATCAAATACCGTTCTACCCCCCTTCATTAGTCTCAGATTTCATCCATATGTCACTCCCACCATACACTCAGATCCTCCTCTTCCATTCATCTAACTGTACCCTCTGCCCACCCCGTCTCAGGAATCTGGAACTCACTCCCACCTACTCTTTAAAATACTGACTCACTTCCACTCTTTAAAATTGGACCTAAACCCATCTGTTCAGGACCGCATATTTCCTATAAAATAGCTTCAACTGACCAATCTGTAATATTCTTCATTTTATGTTTTTTTTATCCTGTACTGTTTTATTATTGTATGTTTCTGTATGTTGTATGTTATTGTATGTAGTATTATTATTGTATGTTGCTGAGAAGCATGTTGTGGACAGAGAAGAAGTGGTCCAGAGTTAATTTTAGTGATGTAAAACATTATTTTTGGTGACAAACTGGGGAAAGACTGAACCCAAAGTGTGTAAAGAAAGTCAGTGAAAAGTGGAGGAGGAATTGTGGAATTCGTTTGGCAGCAGGAGTTATCATACAGCTACATGGCTGGGTGAATTCAAGTGTGTATCTGAAGCTTCAACAAATTTTGGCCAAAGTAAAACTAAAGGTTTACTTTGACACTTTTTTAACCTTTATTGTTAGTTCTTCAAAACAAGAAATTATACTTGGCCTTTTTATATGAATACTTCCATATAATTCTATGTTGATGCAGTGTTTTTTTCTTGTCAGACTTCTGAAAGTTAAGCCTGAAGATAGACTTACTATTGAGGGAGTCCTGGCCCACCCTTGGCTTAACTGCACAGAGGCACTGGATAATGTGCTTCCCTCTGCTCAGATGATGATGGACAAAGTTAGCTTTTTTATTTTAAAGTAACTAAGTATTATAAAATGGCCGAAAATCTTAACATGTATAATATGTTTGTGTTTGAATAGGCTGTGGTTGCTGGAATTCAGCAGGCTCATGCAGAGCAGTTGGCCAGTATGAGAACGCGAGACCTTAATGTCAGCCTCAAGCCTCTTAGTTCTGTAAACAATCCTATTCTGAGGAAAAGAAAACTACTTGGGTAGGTAACTGTTTTGAATGCAATGATACCAGTTCTAGTATCGGGTATCTATCTGACCCTGGTCTCATGTACTAAGACTCATAATTCCTCTATTCTGATACCAGACAGCCATACCACTTTACACTGCTATTTCCCCTACAGAAATACACTGCATGGCCAAAAAAAAACCTGTATCTATGATTACGTCATGTATTCACTGTTGCATCGTTACCATAAGCTTCTGTAAAAGCATTTATTTCTGTTTATAGTTACATACATTTTCCTTAAGATCTTGATGAGAGATTTGGACCACTACATTAAGTATTCTTCAGCACATCCCAAAGACCCTCAATGGGGTTCAGGTGTGGACTGTGGTGGAAGATCCATTTGTGAAAATGATGTCTCGTGATCCCCAAACTAATGTTTCACAATTTAAACCTGATGCTGATGATTCCTTGGAATATGCCTGTGCTATCAAGAAAAAAATCCATCAATGTCATTCAGTATATTCAGGTCGGCAGCTGACCTCATTCTGTGGGTAAATAACAGTGGTGACCCTAGACCTAAACAACTGCAGCAACCCCAGATTGTACACTGCCCTCATAGGCTTGTGCACTTGGTATGATGGGTGCATCACTTCAGCTGCCTCTTTTCTTACCCAGATGTTCTTATCACTCTGGAACAGTAAATCTGGACTCATCAGACCAGAGTTTCCAGAGTGTAATCTTTATGCTCCCTTGTAAATTTATGTTGTTTTTGCTAGTCAGCTTCACTCACCAATGTTTTTTCTGACCACAAAGCTGTTTTATCTCAATCCCTTGAGTTCCCTTCACATTGTACATGTGGAAAGCTCTTTACTTTCACATGTTTAAATAATGCATTGGTCAGTTTCTAACCCAATTTTAGTAGTTTCAATAATCTACTTGGATATTTTCAGTGCTTGATGCATACCAATCATTTGACACTTTGGAAACAAGTTATCTTATCCATGACCACAGGATGTTTCTTTCAACATGTTGGTTTAACAAATAATACGCTACTTACTGTGTCAGGGTTAAAGAAGTTAGTTATCCAGTAAAAGGCTTTTGGGGTTTTTTTGGCCAGGCAAGTGTATATACCAATTTTATTTGTTTGAAATGCAGTTGTGTAATGTTTTATAATGCTTTTGACAAGATAATTGTTGAAAACAAAATTATATGATGTTAGTAAATGAGTATAACATTGTTTTTACATCTCACTTCAGGGATATATAAAACATTTAAGCTTGACAGAAATAGAAATTTGATATATATATATATATTAATGCTGATATTTTTTACGTATTTAGTCATTATGATGTAAGTATTATTTTGTATACAGACTTAGTCTAACATGATATTCTTGTTTTTATTTTTCATCTCAGTCCTTTAGTTAAAACTTCTACTTATTCTAAAGCAGAACATTTTCCTAACAAGAAGCCAAGTACCAACAAATGCAATGTCTGTTTTCTCTTTACTGATTAATACAGTTCAAAGCCTAATGATTGTTTCATTAATGACCCCGGGGTAGAAGACTATAATATGGCTCTGGAAAAACTTCGGGACGTCATTGCACAATGTATTTTGCCACAAGCTGGTAAGTGATGTGGTAAAAGATCTTAAATAGCATAAACATATGCTTTAGATTTGATGTTTGTATGCTTAATCGAACTGATGTTTACAGGGGAAAATGATGACGAGAAGCTTAATGAGGTCATGTATGAAGCATGGCGTTTTAATAGGGACTGCAAGCTGCTTCGAGAGGGACTGCAAGGGCTAACCTGGAATGGTGAGCGCAGGTTTCAAATTATTTTTAGTGTTAGTATTGTACTGTAGTATTACCAGTGGTGGGCCAGCATGGCCTTTAAAGCTTTCTCTGAAAGCCTAAAGGCTCCAGGGTGCTGTATCAACCCTGTGTTGAGACCCCAACCATCAAGTTGGGATACTTGTAAGTCGCTTTGGATAAAAGCGTCTGCTAAATAACTTAATCTAATCTAAAACCAGCAAAAGACAACATATTGCACAGCAACAAAATATTGCACATAAGATGACTGAAATAGCAATTGCACTTATAATAAGTGAATGAATTTTATTGCACACATTGTCAGTTTGGTGTGATGTGTTTACTGAGAGCAGTGCTGATTGTACAGTCTTACTGCAGGAGGAATTAATGGCTTGCAGTAACGCTCCTTAACACATATCCAGTGCCACTAGAGTCTCATACATAGGATGGGATTTATTGTCCATAAGAGTTGCTAGCTTGTTTAGCATCCTATCTCCTACCACCTGCAAAACTGGCTATCTACGCAGGTTTCTGTTCAGCTTCTCCCCCAAATACAGGTTCACCCTCTGTTAAGATGCTTCAGTGAAGACTTTACATAAGAGGAATTTACTTTCTGTTTGGTCAGGCACTGACCTAGTGATTGACCACAAATCTGCTTGGCATAGCAAGATCTGTTTAGCCTTCCACCTGTGGCATGACTGATTTAAGTTAATAGCTCTGTTCTCAATAGTAATGGATATGTGACAAAGACAACAATCAACAGGCAAACAATTTTTCCACACCAAATAAAAAGCGATGTTTTTTAAACAAGATTAACAAACCAAGAAAATGTTTAAAATAACTTACCTTTTTTTCTATTTTTCTCTTCAAGCAGGTTATTGCAATATTATCCAATGATACAAAATCAGAAATACTAGCTGCTTTTATATTAGGTTTGCAACATACACAACAGCTATAGTATAGTACATATGCTACTGAGGAGTGCATTAAATATAATGTAATATTGTAATAGGGTGTATAGTTTAGCTCTGCTACTGGCATTATTTTTTGGGTACAAACAACTGGGAAGCATAGCAGCTTCCCACTAAAACCACAAATGCACACAAAACAGGACCAGAAAATAATGGACTGCGTAGCAGTAAAAATTCATTAGCCATCTGGGTTTGTTGGATGATCGCTGTAATACAATGACACTGGTAATTTGGAAGAATATATGTAAATATTTTCCCCAGGCTGTTTTTATCATTTTCGACCATGTGTAAACCATGTGTACCATGTGTAAAACAAGTCATATTTTCTGATAAAAGAAGTCAAGGACTTTATTTAAATGATATAAACATAACTGTGAGCCAAGCAACATTACCAAAATCTTAAATACAATCTACTATACTTAAAAATAATTTTTAGACAAAGGGTGTAATATATTACTTTTATTTAAACTTTTACTAAAACAAACCAAATACACACAAACAAGTGTTACTTTCTACCCAAAAGTAGAAGTACAACAGCATATTTCTGTCGTTGTTTGTATCACCTTTTGTATCACCCAAAATGAAGACAACATGAAAAAAAACACTGACTGAGGTTGTGGTAAAATGGTGTCAACATGGTCTGTACAGACTGCAAAGGAAGTAAAGTAACATAGCACTTCTATGATAATTTACAACACTCTCCTGGACTAATAAACAGGCCCTAACTAAGATGAAACCTTCTAACCCCAAAAGACTGGTCAAAAAATAAAAAATAATAAAAAGCTTTTTTGAGACCTGCATTACTACTTGCTCACCACTGTTCTTTGCTCTAGTGCGTTAATCTCACTCATAGATAAAATCATGAGAAGATTTACATTTTTTTATTAAAAAAAAAAAAAGCTTTTGGTTGTTTGGTTTTCCAGATTATATTTTGACTAGTTTCCTTTTTTTTTCCTTTAAATAATTAGCCACAATTAGGTAATCTGCATGTTTATTCATAAGACATAAACATTTCAACATTTTTCATAATTACTTTCATTGTTCCTATCCATTTTTAAAATTGCACATTAGGCCTAAACACACCCATGTATAAGCACCCATGTGCTTTTCATGCCGTACAAGGCATAATATTACCATTGTTAAAATTAATAGTTAAAACAAACTGACACCTTAAATCAAGCTGCTCATTGTAGAATTCGATTAATAAACACAATGCCTGTTGTATATCTACTTTATGTAATTTTTTTATTTTTACATTTACATGCTACTTACTTTCACAATCTTGCACAATTTTATTAAACATCTAAGTTGGTATATTTAGGTTCTTGTTGCTTGTTTATTTTAAGGTCACACTGCACATTAACCACAACTGTTCCTCTTACTATATGAATGCAAAAATACCACTATTCTAAAAAGGATCGTTAAAAATGGCTTGCTTAGATCGGTTGCTTGGCATTTGACAGCGGTCTCATTTCCTACAGCACAGGGAGCACAAATGCTATTTGCAGCCTTATCAGCACTCTGCTAAATCATATCACTGTACAGTTCTAGCTTCATACAGACTGAATTGTCGAAGAATCAGCAGGTTCTATTGCTTCACACTGCAATCAGAAAGATTACCTGCAAATAATTCTTTGTAAAATGTAAACAAGCAATGTACCTTTTATATTGTACTGATGATTACATTTTTTTAAAGAGGGAAACATTTGTACTTTTCATTGTAATTCAAATCTTTTCAGTACAGTCACTTACTAGAGGTCGGATTACTATAAAGCATACCCCTATATAAATAACATTTTAATTAAAAAATATTTCACTCTGACAACCTCAAACTGCTTAATACTTTACAATGGTCATGTGGCATTTTTTTAAATGATTTTTCACTTCTCTGCATTATATGGATTTAGCCATATTCAAATGATTGGCCAAACACATATATATGCTATATATGTTTTTTTTTTTTTTTTCAGAATACTCCAGCTGCTGGATTCCCAGGAAAAAAAACATTATTTAGACTAAAAAAATATTTGGTCATTTTGCAGACGCTTTTATCCAAAGCGACTTACAGGTATCCCGACTTAATGGCTGGGACTAGAACACAGGTTGATACAGCAGCCCTGGAGCAATGAGGGTTAAGGGCCTTGCTCAAGAGCCCCACATTGGTAATTTCAGTGGCCCTAGGATTTGAACCCACAACCTTCAGAGTGACAGTCCAACACCATAACCGCTGAGGAAGGAAAAGTGGGCAGCCTAAGAGGTTAACTTACTGCTGGCCATTAGCAGAAGCTGCAAGAGCTCCCCCAACGCCTTATTACAGTCAGTGCAGCAGCATCTGGGCCAGATCGATATCTCTTTTTCTTTTTCTTTCTTTCTTTCTTTTCCTTTTTTTTTACCTATTTTGTACCACACTCTCTGAGCTATAAATCTGTGCATATGCACCAGGATGTGCATGTACCTTAAGGTATTTTATGTTGATTGTATTATTTTTACCTAAATAAACTAGTTAAGACATTATTTGGGTTATTCATTCATCCATGGGGTTCTCCATCGAGGAAGATACACCCAGAACATAACCCATTACTTGGGTTATGACTTATGGTTAAAAAACATCACTATTCCATCAGCAAAAAGCAATGGAACAGAGCTATCAGCAAAACTCTCAGACCAGTGAGATAAAATGTTTAATGTACAATTAAAAACTTAGCTGCAACCTTTAATAGTTCTGGCAACCCAAAGTATGACAGTAAGATAGAAAAGACAGAAAGAGATTGATTGAGAGAGACAAAGTGAGGAAAGACAGTCAAAAGGAAAGACAGTCAAAAGGAAAGACTCTGAGAAATCGGAATAGAGATAGAGAAGGAATAATTTGGAAACAATACAAGGAAAAGAAAGTGTGTTAAATGTTAACTTAATTATTAAGCATTATTAATGACAAAGTGACAATTTCTTTTAACTTTTCATTTTGTTCATGTTATAACAATAATTAAAAATATATATAACTAATAAGATTTATTGTCAGACTGCACAGCTATTGCATATTTGTGGACAGCATAATGTTGCATATTTGTGTTTTGTATTAAGTAATCCAGGTCAACACTAATCCAGACTACAGACTACTGTGACCTTTTGGGAGGCCAAGTTAGTTTTGAAATAAGAAATTATAGGGAAGTGGTGAAAAGGGACATGAGGGGGAGAAGCAGGATAAAAATGTTAAAACAAGACAGAACAATAGTAGAGGGAAGACAGTGAGACACCGATGGCAGAGAAAACAACTATTTAAAATAGACAGAGAGTAAAAAGTCTCTGAAAAAGAGACATCCAGAGACAGAAAGAGAAAATAAACAGAGGAGTCAAAGAGAAGCAGACAGCTCTTACAGAAAAGCAATGATAACAGGAAGCCATTAAAAGAGAAACAGAATAAAAAAGATGCATAGCATCTCACATCCTTTTTCTGTTGAAGAGAATTCTGTATGCCGCACTGAGAACCACAAAACAACTTACAGAAGCAAAACTGGAAAATGACAGTGACGTCTGACTTACAGAACATCCATCTGACGTCAATGAACTGCAACCAAAGTTCACATGAAGTTTTCAAATAACATTTTAGAGACAGAAGCAGATAGAGTAAATGAGATTATTATTTTCTGTGTGACATTACTGTACATACAGTATATGACATACTTTATATACAGACCATTTCCAAAAAAAATTTTTTCATGGAAAAGATTTCCATAAATCCATTCAAAATGTTAAACTTTCATAGATTATAGATTCAGGGCCCGAACTTTAAACAAATAAAATTATTTATTTGTTTATTTTTACATCATTTTTACATAACTTTCTTAAATCCAAAGTCACCGGAACAGATTGTTTTAGAGGACTTCATGATTCCTTCTTTTGAGGAGAAATCTGCATCTCCATACAGATCCTCAGCAAAAGGAATCATGAAGTCCTCCAAAACATTCTGGTAGACTCTTGCAGTGACCTTGAATTTAAGAAAGCAGAATTTACCATCATCTGCACATTGCTTCCCAAATCATTACTGACTCTGGAGATTTTATACTGGACCTCAAGCAGTTTGGATTCTGTTCCTCACCTCTACTGTTTTGTAGATAATTAGTGTGTCACTGTTACTTTAAAACATCCATGCCCTGCAAAATTTGGGCTGATTTCTCCACAGTATTCTAATTTTTTGAATTCCTGTTTTTCATGGGTTTGATGAAATGTGATCGGTTAAATGCTTTAATTAAAAAAAAATACATATTTGGAAGCGGCGTAACAGAGGGAAACGGTATTAAAAAAAAGGAAACAGACCATTTGGAATTATTTAATTTGTATTCAGGGTGGCATGTTGGCTTAGTGATTAGCACGGTCTTCTCTCAGTGCTGGGAATTTCCGGTTTGAATCCCAATCTGGGTGGGTTTTCATATTCACCCCGTGTCAGCGTAGGTTTTCTCTGAGTTCTCTGTATTCCTCCTGCAGTCCAAAAACATGGCTTTCAGGTCAATTGAATGCTTTAAATTGCCCCGTATAGTGAGCGTGTGCCCAGCAATAGATTGGCACCCTGTCCAGGGTGTATATGCCCTGCTTCCGAGACAGTCTCCCCAGGATGGGCCTGAGGAAATCTACCATGACCCTAGTAGAGGAATAAGCGGAAGATAATGGATGGATGGATGCAATTAGTTTTCATAGACGAAATATTATTAACATCAGTTAATAATGCTCTGATGGCCTACCAATAATGCTCTGATGGCCTACCACTGTTATTCTTATATGTAAGTAAGAAGAAGTTTCCACTATTTGTTTTATTTTCCCTATTATGTTTCATTTGACCTTTGGGGACAAAGCAGCTAAAGCAACATAAAAAAGGCTGGCTGAGATGCTGTCATTGTTTATTATATTTATTTGTGTTTTACTCTGGAACTATAAGAGTGGTTCAGGAAGCTTCCTCCTTTCATGGGAGGAGTTGCCATTGTGTAGTGTGTGGCTTTGGCTATGTGCAGCTATTTTTGTCAAGGAGGGGACATATGAATAGTAAAAGAGAACAGGTAACTGGTTTGGGTGAAACAATGTGTTAAATAAATCTGCCTCTCTAAAGATTCAAAATTTGCATAACTCACAGGTGGGTTTAAAAATATTTGCCTCTGTGCTTGTTCTGTTTAAGGATGTGGTACCTTAATAGAATCTCATGACCCTCTAGGGATTAGACTGCAAACGTAACCTAATCCTTACTGTATTACAGTAGATCAGTAGTAGTGTGAGACAACAAAGGGGAAGTCCACTATTTTACTTAAAGTTAAGTGTGATGACTAAGGTGGAGTAATGTATTAAATCATTTGGGATAAAAAACATGAAATAAGCAACAGCTGGTCATATATTTTATTATTTATTTAAATATACATTTTATATAGTTATTATATAACTAGTTATACAAAACTAGTTTAAAAAAAAACATACCCTCATATTTTATCTTCTGTTTTCTAACAGGAAGCTGGATGTTTTGATGGCTGCTGCATTGACTGTGTTGTTAAGGAAGCTGATAAAAAAGCATCCTGGACTTTTGGAATCCAAGCTTGATTCAATCAAGGATGAGCCGGTATTAAGGAGCAATAAGTGTGTGGTAGAAGCCTCCTGTTCAAGCTTGTTACAATGATGAAAGCTAGCATTTTTGTTTCAACATGCCTAGCCTGACGTCCTCAGTCTTGTAGTTTCGTGTGCATTGTAGGAAGCACTGGACTTTCTGTGGATGAAGACAGTCACCAGAGCAGTACTGGGCAGAAAGCAGACCTGCTGGATTATTGAGTTATGACTTCTCTTTTATGGCTTGTGTGCTTGCATCAGCCACTTACTTTCTCTGAAGTGACTCATCCTTCATCCCACACCAAGAAAGGGGGATAGTGTGGACAGAAGAAAAATAAAGGAATAGGAATACAAGGTCTATCATTTGAGTGCACCATGAATTCAGACGATCTCTTCGTTCGCAAATTTCGGCGCCAGAGCCCTCGTCCCTCTGCTGGGACTTTTGAACCGAGGCGAGTGGCAGTGCCTGAATGGCCACCCAGGAGGGATGGTGAGGGCGCAGAAGGAGAGACCGTAACCACACCAAGCCGGGCAGGACTTACTCTGCGCTCAGTATCACGCGGGCACATCATGCAACGCAGCAACAGTGATGTAACTTTGGGTGATCTGGACTCAGCAGCCAAGGCTGGAGCAAAGGCAGCCAGGAAGGCCAGTGAAAACAGTGGTAAAATAGGGCAAGGAGAATCTGGAATAGTCCTTCACAGGGAATATGGGAGTCTCTCCTCCTTAGAAAAGCAAAGCCAACCTCCAGAGTCTGGCACTGAGGACCAGGCGGTTCTAAGCCCAAATGCTTTGCGGTTTAAGGATCCATTTCTGTTGCTTGGGCTCCAGGAGCCCCAACTTGAAAACGACGGCTTCTTTCGTTCTCTGGAATGCCCTAAGCCAGCCAAAGCCCCAAAACCTGAAAATTTAGGCAAGAAAGGTAAGCCATCACATCATCACATTTCTCCTGCTCCATGTGAGCAAACATCATTAGGTTCCTGGGTTCGCAACTTTGCCCATTACGATGTGCAGAGCATCCTTTTTGACTTATCTGAGGCTGCCACCAGCCGTGATAGTGTTGGGCGCAAGAAAAACATTACTTCTGGGGCATCCGCTGCATCTCAACTTCGACCTGTTGTCCAGGCAACACCTTCCTCTCCTTCCCAGAATGCAGGAAGTGGAACATTAAATGTGACTTGTGCAGATGAACCAGAGCAGTGCGTGCTGGATGAGGGTGATGGTAATGACAATGATTTGCTGCTGAGCTGTCCACACTTTCGAAATGAGATGGGTGGAGAGGAGAGGGCCGGCTTGGAGAGAACTCAAGGTTGCAGTGGACGATGGAGAAGTCCAAATGATGCTGTGTCAGTATTAGAGGAGCCACGAGAAAGCCATGTGCAGCAGCAGGGCAAAAGCAACTTCTTCATTGAGCATGCTGACCTAGGAGCACGTTACTACCAGAAGTACTTCTACATGAAAGGTAAGAAAGACACAATAGTTTAATATAGTTTATATTAAACTACCAGTTAGGCCAAGGATTAACCACAATCTACCTCACCTGCTGTAGCTAATTATCTAGAAATGCTTATTTCTTTGGATAGGGTGCATTTGCAGCAACAAGGGCCATAGGTGATGATAGGTTCTAAACAAAATAGATTTACTGACATGACCAAGGTTGATGATCTTTTATTTGTACCGTGTGGTTTTTTTTCTGCACAGTGTTCCTAGAGCATTGTTTAAGTACTAAATTACACATTAAATAAGTTATGGGTAATGTTCCAGGATTGCTAAATTATGACCTCCAACTAAGAACATATTTAACTAATAACGTATTTGCTTTAAATGCACATTAAAATTTTTTTTTTATTTTGGTTGTTTTTTAGAGGACTGAATCAAGAAAAAACGTATGTAGAGAAACAGATGAAATACAGAATGTAATTGTAGAACTGCAAAATGCAACTGATAACATAGTATTTAAAAATTTGTGTACTTAAAAGATGGCCAGTGCGCGTATATGTACAGTATTATGCAAAACAATTGGCAGTTGTCTGGTGGCTTACTGCTATTGGCCTGCTCTTTGTAGCAGGTCCAGCAAAACTGACTTGGCCATGCCCAAAAGTACAGCAGAGTGGCAGTTCACTTGCCCTTCTCCTCCTTCCGCTTGATATATGGCATGGGGCACAGCCTTATAAACAGAGTGGGCACCAGAATACACGGACAGCATAAAGCCAAATACATTGGCCATGCACAGTAGAAAATACACATGTTTGTTAGAGCGCTTGATTAATGACAGCATGTACTTTGTTAATGTTTTAATGACTGGCTTCAGATGCAACTGCAGTTGTCACAAATCACAGGTACGTGAGCACACTACAGAACATGAAGCGTTGCTACATTTTGGCCACATTACAGAAAGCTTTTTTTTTTTGTGTACGTCTACAATATTATTATCTTAAGTATGCTACTTACAACTAAGAACAATACTGATGCTAATTGTAAACTTTATGGTACTTTATGGTAAATAGTGTGGCCTTATTGTGCAATCTAGATTTTACTTTACAGATGGAGGTGCATACAAAAACCTGTACTTGAAATCTAATAATAAAAATATATTTTTGCAATTTACAGAGTCAGAAATACACAGATTAAAAACAGACCTTAAAACTATAATAGTTAAGATGAAGTTGCATCTGTTGTATCTATATCGCATGCTGTTTTTCCTCCCCTTTACTGACACTCCCATAAGTGTCCAAGGACGACTGTACCTGTCACATAATTCCTGCTCAATTTTTGCCAACCTAGGGACAGGATTCTGCAGGACGCTGTTGATTGTACAGGAAAAAGCTGCATGCTAGCTTCTTTTTCCACCCCTCTGTAAGATATTGCCTTCTGTGCAAAAGAGCTGTGCAAAACTAAATGCCCTTAAACAATAATGAACAAAAGCTGCTGTGACAAAAATCTGCCAGAATATCTTCAGAATGGTGAAAAAAACATTCATGAAATAAGTTTACACGCTTAGTTATTAATAAGCTATTTGCACAGAACAAAGTTAATAATTATTATTGCAGGTTAATTTGTCACGTGTTTCATATAAGTTTCATGTCTATACCTGTTTGGGATAGCATTTAAGAGAACGTAGCTGGGAACATAAAACAAAGATTGTGGTTCCCTTCTGTTTTAGCCATCTTAACCTGATGATGCATTGCCATGACATTCAAAGGTTATTCAGCAGATATTGTTGTGCCTGCATTGTGTTTTTATCAGGGATTAGATCACTACACAGCTAGTCAGAGTTAAAAACAGAACTACGTCTTGCTCTATGCTTCCCTCCAAATCTTGTAAATGGTAAATCACATGTAATTTGTTACTTCATAGTGTTAAAAGAAAAAAACACCAATCAAAACAATTTCCGCATCACATAATATAAGTTTTCCCTGTGCACAATACCACTAATCATTCTTGGCCACCAATCTCTGCTGTTGCTGCCCAAACCACATAAAGGTGGTAAGACATCTTAAGTTGCTTCTTAAAGGTTTGTAATGGGTAAATAAACCTCCACAGGATCCTAAAGAGTAATTATGTCAAACGTATGTTGTGGTAATCAAAACGATGGTGTGGATTTGTATAGGGAACACACACACACACACACACACACACACACACACACACACACACACACACACACACACACACACAGACTTGACTTAATATTCTATACTTGGATATGCTGTCGTATAAAGTTAAATATGATGTACCAGATCTAAGTAAAAAGAAATATTGACAATATTTTATGAGTAGGCAAAGTTTTGTAATGTATATGGAAGTATTCATTTAATACATTCTAAATAAAAAAGTCATTGTGAATTCAAAACTCAAGTGCTAATTGCTTGTTATAAATCTTGTAAGGTTTACGTTCATATGAAAGTAAATTCCTAGTTAACAACTAATTGTTCCAGTGTCTGAAACTGCTTTCAGTTTTCAATAAAAGCTGCTTCCTGCTGATTCTGAGCCCAACCAGCTCTTTTGTGTGCGTGTGTCAGAGTTTATTTGACCAATATCCTTTTCTGCTCTCTCGGCTAAAAGTCAATCATCACATGGACAACTTCAGCATTGGTCCGTTGCCATGGATGCCAAAGGGCTTGTTGTGTGAAAAAAGAGTGGAAAAGGAAGATGCCTAAGACTGTTGTGTTGATGTGTGTGTGCTTACATGTGTGTTTGCACCAGGCACAGCTGTGGCCCTGTGGGCACAGGAGTTCCCTTTCCAAAGGAACACAAAGAAAATCAATTCTGACCTAATCAGAATGCATTTATGTGGGTTTGGTGAACTGGGTTTGGTCATGCTGTCTGTCATTTTTAAACCACTTTTAAAAGAGTTTTGAATTTAATTTAGGGAATATTTAAATTATTAATTAATATTAATAATAATTATAACTAATAATAATATAATTAATAATGTGCTATTGCCGAAGTTTTAAGTAACCTGTCAGGGATTATCAGACGTACAAACCGGACTCCAAAAAAGTTGGGACACTAAACAAATTGTGAATAAAAACCAAATGCAATGATGAATGAAATATTTTATTCAGAATAAAACACAAATCACAGATCGAAAGTTTAAACTGAGAGAATGTGTCAATTTACTGGAAAAATATGTTCTCTCAAAATTTCATGGCATCAACAAATCCCCAAAAAGTTGGAACAAAGCCATTTTTACCCCCCATTCTTCTCAACAGGCCTCTGGAAACAGAGGAGACCAGTTTCTAATTCAGGCCTCTAACTGTTCAATCGTCTTGGGCCTTCTTTGTCGCACCTTCCTCTTTATGATGCGCGAAATGTTCTTTATATGTGAAAGATAGGCTGGCCATTTCAGTACCAGAATCCTTCTCCTACGTGGCCATGATGTGATTGCTGCAGAATGTGGTCTGGCATTATCTTGCTGAAAAATGCAGGGTCTTCCCTAAAAAAGTAGAAGTCTAGATGGGAGCATATGTGTGACGCCTGCGCGTTGAGAGCAAGACATGAAGCGCGCAGCCGTGCGCTGGAAGGAGCAGGTTGCCAGATGAGGGTGAATTGCAAAATATTTATTAACGTGTCGCGGAACGCGCAGACACGGAGCAAACCAACAACAAACAAACGCCACAAACTACAAACAATAACCGACAGAGACAAGACGGAAGGG
>JAOUQT010305593.1:0-15540 GCA_025769995.1 Xyliphius kryptos | reverse complement strand
ATGTAAATATTGTTTTTTTTATATAGGTTAAAAAAGTTCATAGGGTTAATCTGGGTCCGTGGGCCATAATTTTGTTTCCGTGACATGCTTTTTGTGATGGAAATGTCAATAAAGCCTCCTTGAAAAGCTTGATTATGTCTCTAGTCCTCATTCTTCTGTGTTCAGGTGTCATATTTATAAATTGCAACTGGGCAGAACATTTTTTTTTCAGTTTGGTGATGGTGCCAAGAGTGTTGTTTTTCTAAATCTTTGTCAACATGACCATACCAGCTATGACCATGGAGTCTACAGTATTTTACTCTACATCAAGTCCACCTATACCTAAATAAAGTATATTTTATACAATCTTATCTTGCTCCAAACTTCTACCACCATCTCAAGTATGTCTTCAGTTTGTCATCACGTTTGTTTTATCTGCATTCATCCGCATATTATATTTCTTTGCAGCTTCTCCTCAATATGACACACTAGCTCAGGAAGTTCCTCGTAATGTTTACAATTAACATTATGTCATCAGAATAACTGAAGTTGGTAATGATCATTCCACCAACCCTGAATCCATCCATAAAGCTTTGTAGCACTTTTCTTATTATTTGTTCTCCTCGGATGTTGAACGGACACAGCGAAAGGAATATACCCTAGTCGGAATCCTTTTCTGACGTTGAATGACACTGATGTGTGAGTGGTTGTCCGGACTGCTGCACACGTCTGATTAAAAAGATACCTTAGCAGATGGATCAGTGTGAGGGGAAACCCATCTTCAGTGTGGGTATTCACAGTTGGTCATGTGGTACCATATTAAATGTAAAATCAATGAAAGAGAACAGTGCCTGGTTCCATTCATGGATGTGATCTGATCCTGTGTGCCTCTTCTTGGTTTTAATCAAGCTTGTTCTTTGGCAAATTCTCCACCAAGATTAGATTACATTCAATTCGAGAGTGCTCACAAAAAGAGCTTTCTAAAGTGTGAGACCAATGCAATGGTCCAGTAGTCGCTGCATTGGAGCTAGTCATTTTTGTTAGACAGTGAAATGAAGACTAATTGCATCCATTCTTTTGGACAGATTCCAGTTTCCCACACTTTCATGCAGACCTCATGAAGCTTGTTTAGCGTTGTCTTGCCACCAAACCTAAGCAGCTAGTGCTTTTCGTGTAGCTAATTGTAGAATGGCCAGAATTTTCTTTCAGAGGTGGTGGTGGTTTCTTTTCTTAAACATCAATCATTTGCATTTTTTACTACTATATAATTCATTCGAGTAGTTGTTCCATTTTGGACACCACTCCTCTGTTTTAATTGATGAATGGTTTGGTGTGCCCCTACACTGGAACCTGGAATACAAGCCTGCTGTAACCTTTCTTTGCAATTTCTTCTCCCAGTCCATTGCACAATGATTTCCACTTAGTTTGTTTATCTGTTCTATGTATCTTCTGTACTTCAATGTTACCTGTTATCACTGGAAGTATTGATATTTGCTTTGTGGTTCTTCTTTACAGACTAAAAGGTTTCACTGGAAATCCATGTCTTGTGCTTTGTGCACATACTGTATTGTCCTCTTAACAGCTTGACATGTCTTTTACTGCCACAGTTCATGTGGTTTGTGTGGTTCCGCAATCTTGCTAATTCTTCAGTTTTTTTGACAACCTTCACAGAATTGTGACAAGAGTTATAGTCTGAGCTGAAGTATGTGCATGCATTGTTGATTTTGAGCTCTTCCGTGTGTTTCTGTGCCTGTAGACTAAAGTGTGTGTTAGTGATGACCAACCCATGTTCATTACAGGAGTCTATTGGTCATGCTCTGGGCTTTTGCTATGGGGACAACATTATTATTAATCCTGCATAAAAACGTGTGTTAGTGATTGGCCCACTGACTTCACCATCAACTTTGCTATCTCTCTGCTCTACGTTGAAAACTTTGCTCCCCCCCTTTGGCCTCACAGGTGTCCCTCTACCATCCTTTTGCTCCAAGAAACCCCTTGCACCGACTTCAGATTTCGTTGGCTTCACAGATCAGCAGGATTTCTTGCTGCTGCCACTGTGAAAGGGAAAAGTTTCTTGCTTTTGCCCCCAGGGAAAGGGAGCAATGAGATGGAGAGTCTCAAGCTTCTGTCTTCTGTTTTTCCTAACACTCTTGTTTCTTGAGGACTTATTCCCTTTTCGACTCAGAACCTTTTATGGTGGGGCGATGGAGACGGTCACACGGTCAGTGCGCTAATTGGTTTCAGCTGCGCACAGGATTTAAAAGACTATTTAAGATGTGCAACTTGTGACAAACTGGGTGAAGGTTTGTATCTAGTATTCCAGGTTCTGACCTTCTGCCTGTGTATCGTCTTTATGATTTGCCAGTGTTCTACCAACTGTATCCAGTGAGTTCTATCAACTATGTTTGTATTTGCACAGTAAAGCATTGATTTAAATACTTCAAGTGCCTGCGTACCTCCGTTACCAGATTGTTACAATCGTGTACGATCCCAGTTGTTTCATATTTTTCAAACAGTTTACTTTCTTCTGCGTATTTTCTGGCCTTGGCATTGAAGTCGCCTGTGACCAGTAGATTCTGCCAAATCTCTGAAAGTGTGTTCTATTCCTTGTAGATATGCACAATCTCTTAATCTTTTTTGTCAGCAGTTGGTGCAGAACACTGGATAAAAGTCATATCGCCCATAGCTTTGTGGCAAATGTGGCTGACATAAATCTGCTGCTCACATGGTTGTAGGGTTTTAGACACCTAGCAACTATTTTGTGAATCTAGACAGTGACATCATGATGTTCAGGGCCCTTTTTGCCCAAGAAAAGCAATATGTGTTCATCCTGTGTCCTGAGGAGTCCAGTGCCTGACAACTTGCTCTCAGACAATACACAAATGCTGATGTTCAGTTTCTCCAATTTACTACCAAGTATAGATAACTTGCCAAGTGAATTAATATCCCTAACATTTCACTGTCCATTCATTACACGAAGACTGCTGTTTAGCTTGTGCCTTTTTCCATCTTTTTTCAATATAGTGTTGAACAATACAAGCTTTGATGAGCCAGTAGTACACTTTCCAATGCCCACCCTGTCTTTCACAATGGGTACCGCAGACCTTTTTATCCTGGGCCACATCCAAGCCAGTATGGCATTTTTGTTCAAACTACTCATTGTGCACTGTTAGATAAATATACTGACTGAGCATCCCAGTCTGTCAGCTCTGTAGTTGATAAAGGTTGCATGCAGCATACGCCTCATCGTGAAAACATCTGGTGATTAGAACCTAAACACCTTTACACCAGAAAGGTGGAGCACAGAGTTTCATGTCCTATGGGATGGGATTGTGAAAGCTCTTAGTCTGGAACCTTTTCTATGACTACACCGCGGAGGTGTTGGACACTGCTGGAAACAGAACCCCAGACAATATCGCACTTCTCCGTGATAAGGCAGCTATTTCAGGAGAAGCACAAAATATGGATTAGTCAATGTCATGAATTTTAAACATTAAAACAATATGTCTTAATAAAGGCATGTTTAAATTAAAGCGCACTGTGAAAGTTAAAACACGTTTGTTTGAAAGAAACCAGAATAACGGATATTCAATAAAGGCTACCTGGATACATAACCAACATGAACATTCAGCTAAAAATATGCACTGGATCTACAAAAGGCAATGGTTAAAAAACGTCTGCTTCACCTACAAGGTTGGGATCTATACAGGAATTAAATAATTTTTGGCAAATTAGTTAGTAAAATACAAACATTTTTCATTAATGCTTACAGTCTGGAGATTATGACAATGTTTTGCTGAATGCATATAGCAAATGTTTCAACAGTAATTCCAGAGTAAAGTATTACTGACCAGTTGTATACCTTCTAGATATATTTACATAAAAAATGTTTAAAAGATTTAATACACACATAAGACAGGTTTAGGTGTTATGCAGGACTATATAACATTTTTATGCATTGTATGACTGCGGAGTGAAGTTCATATACAACTTAACTAGCGAGCAATTGAACGTAGGAAAGCATGAACCCGTTTTTACATTGACATGGTAGGTAAGCACAGGGCCAACTTTTAAGCTTGTAGGCACTCAGGAAGTCCTGGATTTGATGCGCATGATGGCGATATCAAACAAACCATCAAACGGAGGAAGGCTGAAAGTTCTTAGTTTTTCCAAGGACATGATGGGGAATCATGATGCCAAATTTCAGCCTTGTAGATACTCGCAAATTGAAAAAATTAGTGATGAGTCCATGAGAGACTGAAGGCTGTGCCTCTTGAAAAGATAGAGATTAGGTTTTGTTTCTAAATTTGTTGTATTTATACTGAGTATCTGGCATTTAGATTATGTGGCAGGTTGATCTATTACAACATATGCTATCTTGTACTGTTTTTACATGGCTTCTAGTTTAAAGCTTCAGTCTTAATATGTCCCAACACTGACATACTGACTGCTACTGTTTCAAAACTTTGAAGTCATTATTTCAACATATTTTTTTCTTTTTCATGGTATTTAACAATTTTTTAGAAAAAGTATGAAGATCTTCTTTCCTATTAATTAACAGGCAGTAAATCTGGATCAAGAATAAGAAAAGAGAGAGACAAATAAAAAGACAGACAGTTTTTTGGACCATAGTGAAGTTTCATCATGATCTGTGTCACAACTGGTTAAAACAGCATTTCAGCACAAACACCTTATGCCATCTGGTTATGAATGGATTGGATTGAAGATGGAAATGTATTGTTCAAGTATTTTTAAAATGAGATTAAACCAATTGCAGTCTTGAGTTGACTATAACCAAAATGATCCAAAAGTCAGCAAGCTGTTGATCCATGGCACATACCCAGTTTTAGTACTTACTTAGCTTTGTCATTGTTGCTTTATTTTCTGTAAATAATGACCCAGTGTAAACTGTATTGTAGAGGACTAAATATTTTATATATAAAATCTCAATTTTTTAAAGAGGGTACACTTCTTTTTTATCATACAACCTAATGAACAAATGTATATCATACAACAAATTAACCAACAATGTATTGACTGTATTCGGAATAAGTCTAATAATCTAAATACATTAAACCAATGAAAATGAAGATTAACTGTAAAAAGACTGAGACTGTTGGCGTGGAGCCATTCTGCTTGAAAGAACATTGTTTTACAATGCAAAATTCATCAGGCCGACTGAATATGATGTTGCCTTTGGTACACCAGAGTGAATAAAGGGTGACAGGTGTAGTAGGCACTGTGATGACAACCATTTGAGACATCCTGTTCACATTTACATTAGTATTGCACAGTCCTATGCACATTCTATTAACAGTCACATTTACGTAAACAGGTTTCTGAATAACTAATCAGCCTTTATAAAGCTTAATAATCACAAAAAGAACAATCATTTGTGAGTATTTTCAAAACTAAAATACGGTACAGTGACCAGCTGCTAGGAAAATAAATTGAAATCAAAATCAAAAAAAGTGGTTTAATACACAAGAACATGACAAAATGCACAAATCCTAGACCAACAACATAAAATCTAAATTCAATGTTAATTGTATACAGATGTTATAATAGTGTCTATTTACCTTCACACATTATATGGTGCAAGTTTCAGAAAATATTTAATCTGCTTTTAATTGTGTAGTTTACCAAATAAAATTGATGTATGCTTTTGATAATGCATTTTATATATTTTTTAAACAAGCCTCAAAAACTTATTGGATGTTAACACAATTAGGAATCATAGTGGTTAATCTGCAATAGAACCTAAGTGTCCGATTTTAAGAAGAATTTTGCAACTATGACATTGTTTTTGTACTGTACATGTACCACTGTTTGTGGTAGTCTCTAATATTCACTAAAAATGCATGGTATGGAGATTAGGTTAAGTAATACTGCCAGTCAGATATGGGTTGAAGAAAAGACCTACATAGAAACATAGTTAACGAAAAACAATTGTGTGATGCAATTATTTCCTAGCAGGATTTTCGTGGTGGAAAAATAAAATAGAATAAAAATGAAATGCAGAAGAGTAAGACAAGACAAGCTGAGAAAGATAACAAGAATAAGAATGTGTAAACAGCAGAAAACTTCAGTTAGCCCAGGAGTGTGAAAGCTTGTGTGTGTATATATGTGTGTGAGAAAGAAAGTGTGAAATGGAAAGAGGGAGAAAAAGTGAAGGAAGCACTGACCTGAATTGCGCTTTTTATCATCTATAGCAATGTAGCGAATACAGGAATTATTGGCGACATACTTGGCCACCCATGGCATATCGATCTTCATGCCGACTTTGTAAAAGAGTCCCAGGGCATAGCGAGAGGAGTAGCTAACAGCCTCCAGTTTTTCTCTTTTGTTTTGGCTCATCACTAAATACAAAGACATAAACACAAAAGACAGTATGAATTCAGGACACCTGTCAAAGGTTTAAGAATGACGCAGGCATTGGAAATTTATTAATGAATCGTTTTTCAGAAACAACACGTGGCATTGCAATTGGAGTACAAAGGAACTAACAATGGAGATAAAATTCTGGTAAATAACTCAAAACTCTGTATTGAGTATATGTTTAATCTTGCAATCTCAGTTTAAACAAGAGGGCTAGACATGGACATCCTGTTTCCAGTGATTCACAATAACGGCTGGAAGCACCAGTACTAGTGGTATTTGGATTATGGGATGTAAAATGTGATCGCCTTTACATGATAAAGATTCAAGTTAAAAAAATAAATAAATAAAAGGGGTGAACGGCTTTAATGATGTCAGAGAAGGCACATGATAACAGGCAGCCCTCCATAGTCAGCGTGGGAGACCTACATGTTGTATATTATACAGGGAAATGCCCTAAAAAAATAAAATAAAATAAATGGAAGGGAAAAAAAAAAAAAAAAAAAAAAAACACAACACGTACAAAAAGAGAGATCCACTTGATGCTTTATGGTTATTTTTCAAGATTTAGAATATTTTTTATTTTACAAATGTTTCATGTTCTTTTTTTTTTGCTAATTTAGTGTTAAACTCTAAAAGGGCAGAAATAAACAACCCTCATTTCTGATATTAGTATTTCATTAGTTAATCATTGTTAATCATAAATGTCATATTGCTGATTGGAGCTATTTATGTCAAGTTTATAACTATTTTAGTCAAAGTAACTTAAAAAGTGAAACTTTATGGAAACGAACAGGTATTAAATCTTTCAATTTAAAAGTTTGTTTATGAAATCATGTAACTACATAAAAGTGTTTAAACTCTATGCTTGGCTTAATTGCAAGCAAAAATCTGGTATCTAAACTTTTGTATGAATTGGCAGCAGTACAATGCATAAAAACAGATACAACCCAGCTACAGAATAGTTCACAGGAAAAAGAAAAAGCTTAATAATACATCTTTGTAATGACACCGCAAAGTATTTCTTAGAGATTTACGATCTACAAAGATATTCCAAATAAAAACCAATATGTTTTAAAATTGATGCTAGTGGAGTAAATCATTTAAATCCTTAACACTAGTCAGTGGTAGCACTTTTAAAATTACGTACAGCATATTCACTAACCGCACACCAATCGCTTTCGAGATAGCACACGCTAAGTGCGTGAGCCACTCCACGCTACCAGCCACCAATAGCTACAGAGATGACACATGCCAAGCGCCTTATGTCATAGAAATATATACAGCACTGGAAAAAAGAGACCACTGCAAAATTATCAGTTTCTCTGATTTAACTTTTTATAGGTATACGTTTTGAATAAAATGGACATTGTCCCCTTATTCTTTAAAACACTGACAACATGTCTGTATGATTTCAAGCAACAATTTTGTATTTATTTGCAGAAAACGTTTTGGTGAAAATAGAGAAAATGATGCAGTGTTTTTAGACCTCAAATGATGCAAAGAAAACAAGCTCATATTTATTTAGAAACAACAATACAAAAGTTTTAGCTCAGGTTTCTGAAATCAATATTTGGTGGAATAAACATGATTTTTAATCTGTATTCATGCATCTTGGCCAAACTTCCACCAGTCTTTAACACTGCTTTTGATAATTTTGCAATGGGTCTCAATTATTTCCAGAGCTATATAGCAACAAAGATGTGTCGTGTGTATTTGTGTAGAATCAGATATACACATTTTGGCCCCGTCTGTATACACTCACATGCACATGTTATTTGCATTAATTTAAAATTTATGCAATTACAGCGTCTACATTTTTTAGAAATAAGAGGTTTACTCCTGGCAACTCTGTCAAACAAGCCATTTTTGTTCAGTCTTTTTCTAATTATCCTGTCATAAACTTGAACATTTCACATGCTAACAGGCCTGTGTAGTCAGTGATGTACCTCTTTTCTCTGAGCATTGCATGGCCTGACCTTTGGCAGGGGGTGGGGGGTTGGAGACCATTCGCAGCACACTGTATCAAATTGCTCTGCGAGGCTCTCGTTCCAAAAGGAAGCCTCCTCTAAAGATGAAGCACAAGAAAACCCTCAAACAGTTTGCTAAGGACAGGCAGACTAAAATAGTCTGCTAAGGACAAGCAGACTAAAAACACAGATTAGAGGAATCATGTCCTGTGGTCCGATAAGACAAAGTTAAACACACATCCAAGACCACCAATGCCTTGCTAAAGAAACTAAGGAAAAAGGTGCTGGACTGGCCAAGCATGTCTCCAGACATCTATGGGGCATTCTTAAACTGAAGCTGGAGGTCTCCAACATCCACCAGCTCTGTGATGCCGTCATGAAGAAGTGTATTAAAATGGCAGGACAGTGCTAGAAAATAATAGTGACCACACAAAATATTGACACCATTTGGCAATTTTCATTTAGGGGGGGGGGGGGTACTCACTTTTGATGCCAGTACTTTAGACATTAGTGGACAGGTTAAGTTATTTTGAGTACAAGCTGTACATTGACTTCCCATTGTAATAAAAGTGTTATAGCTTTAGTGTTATCCAATGAACTAATATAAAATATTTACGAAAATGTAAGGAGTGTACTTACTTTTGTGAGATACTGTATGTGTGTGGACCAGATATATAATGTATATTGCAAGGACTAAAACTTATCTACAAATTCACATGTGAAGACATTATGAAATTACGGGGGCAGTTCCAATGTCATTGTCACAATATAAATCATTCCGTTTTAAGGAGAAAACACTTACTGTTTTGACCGTAATTATGGTTACTGTAAGGTGGCAGAAAAAGCATGCAGTGAAATAAAGGGACTATAGTTTGTAAAGTGCATTCCTATAGCATGGTCAATGTCCGTATTGTTTTTTTATTTTAATTTACACATAATTGGCCGATTCTTGGTAATTGTAAACAATATAAAAACCTCTGCAGGGTCCCAAAGAAATAGTATGTCAAATGTCATGGTAATTGAAGAAACAGTGTGTATTTGTGTAGCGAACACACATACACACGCACGCACATGTACACTTCGCAAGATTTTGGACTTTATTTATAAAAAGAAATAAAACTGATATAAAAAATAGAAAAGAGTAAGAGACAGGCTTTACACTTTTAAAGCTTTTGGAAACTGATCATTTCTTATGTTCATTTTTTAAAAAAAAGCTCTCAATGTTTCCGGTTGGGAACATCTGTTGTTTATTGGCCAGAACAGCTCATGCTTGGCCTTGCCTTAGTCATCAAAGGTCCATGGATTCCAAGTATACTAAAGGTTAAAGTTCATTCCTGCAGAACAAAGTACACTTCAGCGCCTCGGCTCCTTTCTTACCCCTGAAGATCGTTTAACATTAAGTTTGCAAGAATGAACAAAAGGGACTATGGAGGGATTTATAATCACAGCACATCCTCCTCCAAAAGTCAGCTTGCAGATGTTTCACAACCTCGCTAAATAAAGTGAACCAGAGCCCAATCTTATCAAGTGGCTCATAAACATGTGTGACTGTTCAAAAAAATATCCTGTGTCCCATTGCTGCCTCTCCAGTGAATCAATGACCATATGAAACTGCTTGCTTTTTCATACTGTGGCTGAGCGGTTTTGCACAACAAAAGAATATGCCACGCAAGCTCCCCCTGCATCTACAACCAACTACAGGAATCCAGATGACACACAGAACACTTTCCCAAATGTTCATTTAATTACCAAGCAAACAATTCAACCGCAGAAGTAGATGAGGACTGAAACCAACAGGTCACATGGTGTCTTTTGGCATTCCATTAGATTTTCTGTCACTACATCACATCTGGTAAAAATTGGCAACATGTAAATGTGCCCCTTGGTACCCAGAAATCTCGTTGTACATCTGATCTTGGGAACTTGGGGACAGTGCAAGTTTTTTTTTTTTTTCCTCTAGCAGTATTAAAATATGGTTACAGTAAATGCAGATGTTAATAGCATTGAGTATTAATAAAAGACCCAACATACAATAAAATATATATTGATGTCATTCTTACATAAACACAAATAAAAAGAAAAACAATAGGTTGCATATTTAGTCTCTGGAGCATAAAAATGTATTTGATGTAAACAAAAGCATCTGCCTTTATATGACTTTAGGCAGCTAAATAAAATTGTAATGATAATTAGTCACTTTGAACCATCTGTCTTAACAACATCAATTCAAACTATGTTTGCAATTTCCAAAAATCAAAAAATGATTTACGAGGCACTTTACAAGTTAATGCTAAAATATACCTGTGTATTTCTTATATTTGTCAGTAAAGCTGAGTCACTCTGTAGATACTGTCTCTTTGGACTGTCTCTTTACAGTTTGCTGAGTTTTTTCTGCATTTCAGCTTCACAGCATGCCACCTTAACAGTTTCATAGATGCAAGTCTACATAGATTCAAGTCAATGCATTGCCAGTGTTTACAAAAACATCAAAAACACCTTTGATTTCTTTAAAAGTTTTTTTTAGATGTCAGTCATATAAATAGCTATGTTTATTATAATCTTCCTCATTGAGGTAAAACTCTAGCAGTAAAATATGGATGCCCGAATTACGAGACTAAATTATGACATAGTTAATAAAAAAAAGTTCCCACAACACTGCAATCAAAAGTGTTATGTTCGTGCCATGTCAGAAAGCTCGACATTTTGAACTCACACAGGAGAAAATGGTGTTCTAGCAATTTGTTGTAGGTGGACCTGATGGAATGGTTTTTAGTACCAGACTAATGTTCTGTTGCCATCATCTGGAAGAATATTTAGCTCTGAAGTACTTTTCCTCACACAGCTGTCCTACAGGTGGAAAGAAAGTTAAGTGGAACAATAATCTCACTACCAGATCTTATTTTTTATACAGGATTCACTGTTTACCAAACTAATAATTCACTGAACACACTTTCTTGTTAAAGATAGGAAGTGGGATTTAAAAAATATATTAAAAAGTGTAAAACATACAGTAAGTTATGAAAACATGGACAGTTATTTTACTAGTCTTTATTGTCTTGGGCAATGTTTTAATATAAACTGCATTTGCGATTCGATGTTTTTTTTTGTTTTGTTTTTTTAACAACTTGGGGAAAATTCAGTACATTTTACAGATATTCTGGATATTCTGGATGGAGTCTTTACATTCATTTTTCAAACCCTTATCTGGTACTGGCATGCAAAAGGAAACCACCTTTGTGACAAGAACATTGGCCCTTGACATCTCAGAGTAAAAAAGTGACTACATTAGTGCAAAAATGTACATGCGTGCAGGGGGTATGTGAGATGACAAGGGTAATATTTCCCAGTCGGCAGCTCTGTGGCTGGCACTTGTGGCCCCTGGATCTTTGATGTGGGAGATGAGTGCAGGACTCGCTTAGGCTCAGCGTGTTGACAGTGTACTGACTGATCAATGCAAGCCACATCCTACACTAGCACTCCAACATGGGGTGAGCAGCTGCTGGCTTTTTTTTCTCATCTTTTGGTCTCTGAACCTTTTATACTTCCACAGCATGAATACTCCCTTTCATGAAACATGCACTTTCCCAAGTACAGTCAATGACAAAAGCAATAAAGTGGACTAAAATGTAGTGGATCATTATACTGACACTTAGAGTGTCTGGATAATGTGTGACATAGGTATTCATTCTCTTCAGAACATTTATTTAAAACAATTAATAAACAGGTATATTTCATAAAAAGGTAATAAAATCTAAGTCTAAAAAAACTTTTAAGATTCAAAAAGTTCAAAAACAGAGTGCAACTTTAAGCTTTCACTAGCAAAGCAGTAATCAGAGCAAAGGGTGGCTATTTTGAAGAAACTAGAACATAAAACATGTTTTCGGTTATTTCCCCTTTTTTTCGTTAAGTACATTACTCCTCGGTGTGTTCATTCATAGTTTCAGTAAGAATCTACAATGTAAACAGTCGTATAAGAGAGGAAAAATTAAAAAAAGAAATAAAAAAAAAAAGAAGCATTGAATGAGAAGGTGTGTCCAACCTTTTTGCCTGTACTGTAAATTAAAAGATAGCAGTAGTAGTGGTGGTATTTTTATAAACATTTTAATATCATTTACAATATAATTAAAGTTGAGTCATATGCAGATCGATTTTATTTGTATTCTTGTTGTGGTAGGGTAGTGATTCTTCAATTCTTGTTCATAGTTACACACCTAAACATAACTCAATGTAAATTGAGAAATTCTACAGTGCCCTTCACAATTATTGGCATCCTTGGTTAAGAAGTATTAAAAAAATGAGGGTCCTTATCTTGCTAAAAGACCCAGTGACCCCCCATCACCCCAACTTTCAAGGAGTTTATGATCCGATGTATCATTACAAGGTTTCCAGGTCCTTTGGAGAGGAAACAGGCCCAAGACATCACCGATCCTCCCTCATGCTTAACTGTGGACATGATGTGTTTTTATGTACTCATCATTGGTGTTATGTCAGACTCACTTGGACTGTTTGTTGCCAAAAAGCTCTGTCTTGGTCTCATCTGACCAAGGTACATGGTCCCAGTTAAAATTCCACCCGTTTATGCTTAAGAGTATAACTCAGCAAAGGCTTTTTCCATGCATGCCTCCCAAAAAGCTTGTTGGCATGTAGATAGTGCCTTGAGGTTGTTTGGGAGACCTCGTAATCCCAATATTGTACCATTTGCTTCAAATCTCTTAAAGTGAGCTCAGGAGAACTTTTACCATCCCTCTCACTGTGCAGGGTGGCAAGATACACTTGCATCTTCTTACAGGCTTGTTTGTCACAGTTTTAGATGTTTTGAACTATTTGATAATTGCTCTGACTGTAGATATGGGCATTTGCAGGTGTGGGGCTATTTTCTTGTAGCCATTGCCTTTTTTATGAAGCTCTACACACATCTGCATTACTTGAAAAGTGTATTCTCTTGTCTTTCCCATTTTTAAGAGTGAGTAAGAGAAATAGGCCTCTGTATAATGCAATTTTTATACCCTGTTCAAACAGAAAATGCTGAATTCCTAATTAAAAGTTCCTAGATACTTTAATCCAATAACTGTGGAACCATAATTAGGGCCATAATCAAAATATAAACTTTGTATTTACATATTTTTCTTAATATCAGATTATCTTAAATTTAGCATTTCCCATTTTAACTCATAAGTGAATAATATGTTAATTTACTATATTAAACTGAATTTTATCACACAAGACAATCTACAATATGTTGTTTAGAAGTACTTTAAGCCATTGAACTCAGAAGTAAAAGGTACTGAATGGAACAGCATTTTGGTATTTATGTAAAGAAACATCACAGCAAACCGTTGCCTAGATGATTTAATAAATAAATCAAGAACTTAAATGCAGAAGTTGCACTGGCCAGCTTCCAAACACATGGTCTGGTCTCATGTTATACCATGAGATTTGGGGCTTTTTTTCACAGAGCTTCCGCTCATAGCACGTGTATGTGTGTGTGCGCATGGTAAGCAAAAGGTCAGGGGGTAGTGAGGTAAAAGTAAACAGCTACATTGGTTTTGTAACTACAATAGCTGAGGCCAGCTCAGTCAAGGTAGATTGGTACATTTGAACTACACACAGTCAGACCAAAAAAATGCTGAAAATATCTTATGTTTTCTATTTGAATAAAATCTCTATTTGGTTGCATGTCACTCGTGGGACTGGTTACACATCACAAACTGCATGGCTTTCTCCCATCTGGCAGAAGCACAGTCATAAAAAGGTAATGTTATTGTGAAACATACTCTATGGCTCACTAGCTATCAATGGGGTGCAAATGAGAGAAAAAGGGGGACAGGAAGAATGGAAATTATAGCTTCAGGACATACTCAGACATAGTTCTTTTGGCTATCTGCAAGGAAGACGAACTTCCCTTGTTGCTAAATTGTCATTCAAGCAGTCCCTTGCGTCCATAATGGCTTTAGGCTGAGTGAAATTCCCTCAAAGCAAGCCAGGCTCAATAAAATCTCTTTTTAGCACACTGGTAGGTCTGTGAGCTGATGTCAGCTGGCAAGAGCCCAGCCAGGTCTCCTTAGCATAGTGATCTTTACAGCATGCATTACTGATAACCTTGGAATGTGTATCTGCAGTATAATGTAAATCAAGGTAAAATTTTGTTGACCCCGCCCACTGCTATAAGCTAAGACAGTCTGAAAAGACATTATATACACAACAAAATAATAAATATTAAACTTTATAAGTTCAATAATTTAAGGAGAAGTTATAGTTAGTATTTGAATATCCTAAACAATGAGGTGGGCCAAATGTTTTAAAAAACAATACTGCACAAAAAGTGTTATTATCATCCTTTTATTTAGACAGACCACCACTAATGTAAAGTTTATTTAATTGTTAATTAAATAAGTCAACACTGGTCAATGTTAAAATGTGAACACAGCAACTGCCCTGTATTTTTTTTTTTTTAATTGTTCCAGGGGAGGCCTGGCCTTTGTCACTACCCTTAGGGACTTAGTCCACACAGTGATACAGAATACTGAAAATCTATTCAGTGCTCTTGGCAGAACTGCTTTCCAATTTATGATCTCTTACAGCACTTTAAAGACTCTCTATGTTGTTCTGGAACACATCCCAAAATAGAGGGGGAAAGCCTGAGAACCTTTATAGTCTTTTTTCCTGATTTTAAAATGCACTTGATGGTAAACTGTATTTAATGGGAAGTGAAGCTTTTATTGGGCTGGGTAAATAGTTACTCCTTCAGAATGAGATCCAGCTTCATTTGCAAGATGGTTAGGTATGAAGTATAGCTTTTAATAGAATGTCCTTAGCCAAAGCTTTAATCAGACAGTTTCGACAACTGTTTCTTCAAATGACCTTTGACAGTGAAAATATACTGTATTCTCCCAATTACTATAGGATCCTGAATTAGCTCCCGATGTGCTCAATGAAACTAAGTTCCAGTCTTATCAGCACCATGTCAAGCCAAGTCTACCTTGAACAAAAAAAATTGTAAATCTCATAATTGTGTGCTACATTTGTGTATGCTGCTGAGATCTACTTCTGTTTTGTACACAATAAAAAAGGCACCAGTGTTGGTTTGTTTCACTTTTGTTAATTAAATAAGGCTAGAAAGTTTGTGGCTTCAAAATATGTTGTTAGATCTTAAATCTATTATTGAGCGATTTTTGGCACCACAATATCAGAGCTCCGAAGATAAAAATATATT
>JAOUQT010305583.1:0-15541 GCA_025769995.1 Xyliphius kryptos | reverse complement strand
ATTCAGGATGGCACATCAATGCCAGCTGTGGCAGCAAGAAGGTTTGCTGTGTCAGTCAGCACAGTGTCCAGAGCATGGAGCAGACACCAGGAGACATGGCGAGAACATCTGCCGCCTCATCGGGAGCATGTCCAGGCATTGTTAGGAGGTCATACAGGCACGTGGAGGACTCACACACTACTGAGCCTCATTTGAACTTGTCTTGAGGAATTTGAAGTTGGATCAGCCTGGGTTAGGGTCTATTTGAAAGATTTTATTCATTTAGATCTAGGATGTGTTATTTTAGTGTTCTCCTTTTTTTGAGCAGTGTATATGTTTATATATTTACGTTTATACTACAGTTTATACACTTTTAAAAATATACACTAACATTTATTTTATTATTATTATATATTTTTTTCAATTTCGCCTTCTGTTGTTACACACAAAAAAATTTGTCCTCCACGCTTAACCTATCTGTTCTTACTTCATCTGGTCTCCCATCATGCATTCCCATTAAGCCGCTTAAGCTGATCTAGAATTCAAACCCATGTTACTCCGCTACTCATCTCGACGTCGTCTGAATTTAATACGAGACCCATAATCTGCCGTCTTCTCCTCAGTGTCGTCTCTATGACCTGAGGGCAGACAGGGAGGTGGCCATCTATTCCAAAGAAAGCATCATATTTGGAGCTTCCAGTGTTGACTTCTCTCTGAGTGGTAAGAGTCTTTTAACTCAACTCTTTATTGCTTCTCTTAAGTAGTTGTTTTGTTTCTTCAAAGAGTGTATCTACGTGTTCGGCTTTCACATCAGACACATTAACCTAAAAAAATTGTATTTATCTGTGAAACATAAAAATCAAAACTCTAGAAAACTTTATTAACCATTTGAATATCCAGCCATCGCTGACTGCAATGAGTTCATACGAGATAAAGTTCATAAATAAATGTGATAAATGAAAAAAGATAATGGAACACACCTCATAAACACTTAATCAGCCTGCTGTGTTTTAATCCTATTGCCACCAGTGTACAGCGCTTTCCACTTCTTTCCAATTCTTGGCACCCCCAGTTAAAATGTTTCAAAAGCCTTAAAATATTTTTTTATTGCAGAAGCATAATATTTAAAAAAGCAAACTTCAATTCAAGTGAAAAAAAAAGAAAGAAAGAATTATTTCCCATTAAATGACCTGTTTCACAATTATTGGCACAATTTCATGGAAATATATGTATTTGAACCATTTATGTCATTTCTGCTGTGATTTATAGAGTGGATCAAAGTATCTAGGAACCTTTAATTCGTAATTTATCACTTCCTGTTTCCCTGGGGTATAAATATGGTGTTACACAGCGGCCCATTTCTCTTACTCTCGCTTAAACGTGGTAAAGACAAGGGGTAAAGGCTGAGTCCCAATCATTGTCCATGTATTGTATGTACTGTTCTTTGTGTCTCGCAGGAAGACTGCTGTTCGGTGGTTACAACGACTACACTATAAACGTGTGGGACGTCCTGAAGGGAACGAGAGTATCCATTTTATTTGGACATGAGAACCGAGTCAGTACTCTCCGAGTCTCTCCAGATGGGACATCGTTCTGTTCAGGGTCATGGGACCACACTTTACGGGTGAGACCATCGCGTTGATTTCATTCAGATTGTCCGTTCGGTACAAACATTTTCCTACATTACATAACCAAAGAATTTACATTTAAATAAGTACAAATTGAATTGTCCATGTTGAATGCTGGGCAGCACGGTGGCTTAGTGGTTAGCACGTTCGCCTTTCTGGGGATTCCCAGTTTGAATTCAAATCTTGGTGGAGTTTCCATGTCCTCCCCGTGTCCGCGAACATGGATTCCAGGTAAATTGGCTGCTCTAAGTTGCCCCTATATTGTTTGTATGTGCGAGTGTGTGCCCAGCGATAGATTGGCGCCTGAGATGTTTACCCCTGGATGGGCATTGGAATCCCCCTTCCCCCGCGACCCTGGTAGAGGAATATGTGGAAGATGATGAATGAATGACATTTGATTCACCCTGTAGAAGTCCATCGTTCACAAGTACACGTTCATTGCGATACCTTATTTAAACACCAGGCGCCGCTACCGTGTAAAAAAACTTTAAACCTCAGCTTTGCACTCGTCTCACACTTTTGCTGCCCAAAATACTCTGTATACACATTGTGTAATTGTTATAATTGCTTTCATTCAGTCCATGCATTTCAGACTGACACGAACATTTAAAAAAGTGTTTGATCTTCTGGATATAAAATCAGTCACATTTCTGTTTTTGCAGGTCTGGGCTTGAGGAACAGGGTCCCCGGTGGAGTGTGTCACAATGGGTGACATCCCTATCAACAAGAAGAAGCAGAATTAGAAAAACAAGAAGCTAGAAATACAGGATTTCATATAAAATGCACAACCGTGTCGAACAGAATCGTGAGAGGGGAAGTAGTTTATACAGATTAGAGCACAATCTTCTTTTCTTTTTTTATATATACGGCATTAAACTCGGTCACTAGCTGTCTTAAAATAGTGTAGTATGTCCAATTTCTTACACTTAATGATTCTTATATATATATATAAATATTTAAAAAGGTTGCATGGTGTTTAAAAAATTTAAGAGCGCTATTTAAGTCAGATTTCAGAAACTGTTTGAATCAAAAGATTAGGGAAAATAAAATCACACAATAGACCACTGAAGTCAAGCGTCTTTCTGGAGCCCTTAAACTTCCCATACTGGGTCTAATGAAATGTATGTTGTCTATTCTGCCTACAGTGATTACACACAGAGTAAATAACTCATCTGTGCAGTGACCCACACACTGAGTGAATTAAGCACTTGGAGAGCAATTTGGGCTTAGGTGCCTTGTCCAAGTACCGTAGTACCTGGTAGGACTGGGAATGAAAATAGGGACAATCAGCATGGAAGGCGCATCTCTTTCTCTCATGTATATGTTTATTCATTCAATCATTATCTTCCGCTTATTCCTCTATGAGGGTTCCCCATGCCCTGCCAGAGGAGGACTTTTAGGTGCTGAGCTGATACAACCAGGACAGGATGTCAATCCATCGCTGGGTACACACTCACACAGACACGGTGTTTGGACAATTTATATAAGGGCAATTTAGAGCAGCCAGTTCATCCTTGAATGCATGGTTTTGGACTGTGGGAGGAAACGAGAACCCGGAAAAAACCCACACAGGGAGAACATGGAAACTCCATCGAAATTGGTATTTCAAATCTGGATCCCCAGCGCTGCGAGGTGCACAAGCTTGTACATTATATATCCATTCATGCATTCATTCATTCATAATCTTCCGCTTAATCCTCTGCAAGGGTCGCAGGGGGTTCCCCATGCTCATCCAGGGGAGAACATTTCGTGAGCTGGGCAAATACACCCAGGACAGGGTGCCACTCGATCGCTGGGCACACTCATTTACCCACACATACTATAGGCCATTTAGAGCAACCAATTTACGTACCTTGAATCCATGGTTTTGGCCTGTGGGAGGAAACCGGAAAACCCAGAGGAAACCCACACAGACATGGAGAGAACATGGAAACTCCATTCAGATTGGGATTACAGTATATAATAATTTGTCATCAAGATGTTCTGACCTCAGTGGTTTATGTGTGAAAGAATACAGAAGGACCCATTTTTCGATGTTTGTTAGTAGCGGATGTCCCCGACCCTGACGTAAACGCCTCACTGCTGGTCGGAATACAACGTTAAGATCAATTTTAATCGCCGGTGTTGCGTATTTGATTATAAATGTGCCGCCTTTCTCGTTTAAATAGAATTAGTAACAAAAGATCCATATTGTTCCATTGGCCTCCCATGCTGTTTATGTTTGGGTTTAAATCTAGACCATGCAGTTAGCCACACCCACATTGTCCACATATACAGTATAACAGTAAACATGTGTGACAGCAAGTGTATCTGTCTTGTGATAGTCTTAAACGTAAAAACTGACGGTTATGTGATGTGCTGAACAGTGTGTAGCTCCTTGTAGGCGGCTCGTGTGCTACTTCGTGTTGCACCACAGTCAGGCGAAGGATTAGAGGTTCTTGTGCAAATTTTATGCAAACACTACTCAGTTCAATTCTGCATTACATAATGTGCTCTTTAACAAACAGTATATTGGTCTGATTTTTATTTAAACCTGCACTAGAGTAAAAGTTCATGAGGTAGCGAAGTGTGTATATATCTATTTGTCCACAATAATAGTGTAATTATTTAAAAGGGAAATAAATGGATTTGCATATTAAGATGTCAAATATGGTTTCTGCCTTCAATTCTGCAGTCTGCGATAATTGCAAACGTGTCCACAAACTTAATGTTGCAACTGACTTAAACTAACTTCAAAATTAACTCACATGTAACTCAAAATCCATGTGTCCAGCATTCACTAAAATACTTTTTTTGTGTTATAAATTTTATTTTGTTAATTTTTTTTACAAGTAGTCCCTCTGACAAAGTCCAGATTTAAACACAGCCTCATTGTTTCTCTCCAGAGATAAGCATTTCAGTGCTTAAGTGTGTTTCCTTATAAAGGTTACATAGCTCTTGAACTAGAAGTTGTAGTTGGTGCAGTATAAGCCTGTTGAAGGTCCACTAGATGGGAGGATGGTCAGTGGTGATGATGCTCAGCTGATTCCACAGCTGTTCGTTCATTGTTCACATCCTGAATGGGACGAGGTCTGCTGGGGGAGGGTCATTCAATACATGCCTGCCCGGATCAATACGACTGTTTATTGAGCAGCTGACATGTGGTCATCGATATATCTGCATAATTACCCAGAGTTCAATGTTTTTGGCAGCTGGTGTGAGGGTGGAGTGGAGCGTACTGCATCTAAATATAACACAATCAATCATATTATATTGATCTAAAACATCTTACATTTTACTAGTTATGTTGTGCATTTAGCTTAAAAGATGACTAAATTATATATATATTATGGTTAGCTGTTTATGAAATTAAAGTGGCTTAGTGGTTAGCAAATTTGCCTCTCAGCGTTGGGGATTCCTGATTCGAGTCCCAATCTGGGTGGAGTTACCATGTTCTCCCTGTGTCCATGTGTGTTTCCTCCGGGTTATCCGGTTTCTTCCCACATTCCAAAAACATGGATTCAAGGTAAATCGAATGCTCTGATTTGCCCTGTATAGTGTGTGGCTGTGTGAGTGAGAGTGTGCCCAGGAGTTTCAATCACCAGGTGACATTTATCACTAGAGCACAGTGAACAAGTTGAAGTGTATTTTGAAAAACTGGATTAAAGGTAAGAGAAGGCAGATCAAGAGACAGGGGCACTTGCCATGTGTGATCTCGTTAGCATTTGGCACATCGTTAGTAGATGCTTGCGTTGTGTGATCTTGATAGAAATTGGCACATGGGTACAGTGGAGGGCATGATGCAGGGTGCTTGGTGTGTCATCCTGATAGCGATTGGTGCCGCAGGTAGAGTGAAGGGGATGACGCGGGGTGCTTGGTTTGTCATCCTGATAGCAATTGGGACGTGGGTACAGTGGAGGGGATGACGCGGGGTGCTTGGCGTCTGTGCGAGCGGCGACCAGTGCCAAAATCACTGCTTCCTAAGTGTTCCCTACGCAGCCGCAGTATCATGCTCCCTAAACGAAAACCTTCACTAATGGATAGAGATCGCAGCAAAAAAAGCATGTGATGCTGAAGTTTAAAAACGGCATACAGTGGAAATGTCAGAATAGCGGCTAAAATAGCAAAGAGGACATCTGATTAAATGTGTCCGATCCCGCAGCATTGCTTGGCCTCCCGAAAACTTTAATAGAGATGGAATTGAAGAAATTTTTCTGGCCAAATAAGTAAATCGGTGAGTGAATTCGATGAAACGTGCTGTAAAAATGCTCGCCAGCCGGGCGTGGAACGGGTGACGGCTATTTTAACGTACGCAGCTGGGGTCTAAGGGCTTTTCTCAAAGCCCCATGTTGGTAGTTCTAGTACTATAACCCAAAGTATTTTTTTACGTTGCTTAGCTGATGGCAACCATTACATCCGTTACACGGACCAAGGCCTTTGGAAAGGTGTGTCTGTGTGACGTAATGACGTTTCGCACGCACGCCGTGCAGCTGGCGCTCTGGAGAAGGCGCAGCAGTTTTGGAGCGCGCACCGTGAGACGCACAGCCTGCGCTACAGGCTCCGGGAATTAAAGCATAAGATGCGGCAAAAATTCGGATAAATTTGCGATGATGCGGTGGAAACTAAATCAGAGATGGCTGCTCTGCTGCTGGATCTTGTCGTTCTCAGGTAGGACAAATTAATTCTTTTAAGAGAGAGGAGAGGTGTGTAAGAGAAAAGTCGTAAAGGTGTCGCATTAATCTGCATTAATTGAGCATTCATTTATTACACATGGTGTGAAGAACTTTCTAATGATACAACGTCACAATTGTCCCTTACGTATCCCCAAAAAGTGTTAGAAAGAAAAATATGCTGACTTTATGTATTTTTTCCTGTGCTTATTACATTATGTGTTAAACACTAGTGAACAACAGTTATAAATATGTAAATGAATTAGATTTTTGTAATTAGGCATAATACCTGTTACTAATAAGCACAGAACGACGTCATTAATACCCAATAAATATAATTTGTCCTACTGTCTTATTACCCACCCAGCATTTAAAAATACTTAATAAATTACAAAACAGTTATTCATACAAAAATGGGACTTTTTGCAAATTATAAATAATATATTTTTAAACATCAAATGCATTTATTGATCATTTAGTATGTTTACACGCCGATAAATGAAACCTGATGGCAATTTTGCGTAAATTTTTTACTAAAGCGACACCATTCATTTGCAACCAGATTCTGTGTGTTCAGCATACTTGGGTAAATATGTGATTTGATTGAATTTGTCTTCATGTAGTTCAACTTACATTTACATTTAGTTGATGCTTTTATGCTTTTATCGAAAGCAACTTATCAGTATCCTAACTTGGTTGGGATCACAACACAGGGTTAATGCAGCACCCTGAAGCCTTAGGGGTTAAGGGTCTTGCTCAAGGACCCACATTGGTAACGTTAGTGGACGTGAGATTTAAACCCACAACCTTCTGATTGCCAGTTCAACGCCCTAACCGCTGAGCTACCACTCCCTGGAGTGCTGGAGACAAGCATGATCTCAAATATTAGGCTCATGGTGTGTGTAAATAAAACCTGAGGGCAATTTTGCTTAACTATTAGTAGACTGATAAGTTAATTCATTTATTTATAGTTATGTATTCAAACTGAACTACAGATTAACAACCAATTGACTTGTTAAATTGTGTGGGTTTGTAATTTACAAATCCCCTTCATATCATTTAAATAGTATTACATACTTTTTATTTTATTTTATGGACTTTATTTAACTTCACCTCAAAAACACCTTTTCTTTTTAGGGAATGTTTTTAATACATATAATTGCTGTTAATACTTTTACAAGTCATGATTCAAGTCTATAAAATACATTTCACAGAATCCATTAGCTGATTCATAAACCTCAGTGCCACACAGGTCCCTCTACAGAAACCCTACACAGAGTATAACTGATTTTAGAATATATACATATTATAAGTAACACTTTTGTCTTCTTGTGGTTTGCAGCTGTTTCTTGTTTCAGCGAGTTATCATTTGTGACTGAACCCGGTGACAAGATGGTGCGCCTGAAAGACCACGCTCTGCTCGACTGCCTGGTGCAGGGAGAACCACCCGTAGCTGTTAGATGGAGGAAAAATGGGGTCAGACTTTTACAAAGTGACCATATTAGTTTTCTGCCAAACGGATCGCTGTATCTGTCATTTATGAGGACTGGAGACGAGCGATCAGACGAAGGCTTTTATCAGTGCCTTGCTAGCAACAAATATGGAGCTATCCTAAGCCAAAGAGCCCATCTAACAATCTCAAGTGAGTATGGTGTGAAAGTCGACAGATCGGGACGTTTTTTAAGGATAAGTCCATTAGTATAAGTACAAAAGCTTATTATTGGGTATAAAAAGTTTGTAAAATGTCACTGACTGTGTTTTGGGGCTGATTGTAAACTCAGTGTTTGCACTGGCACAATAGATGCTGTTTTATTGGTCCTTAGTTTTCCAGGTTTACAGGGCTGTAACTTTACGTATAAATTAGTTAAATAGCACTTAGGTCAGAGTGTAGATTTTAACTGAGTGACCTGAACAGATTTAGAGACTTATTCTACAGATAAACTACAGATCTGTGTTTGCAGTTGTGTTGTGTTTCAGCTCGATCTCACATGCTGTTTTTTGCTGGGCTAAACACAAGAATCTCTAAATGGCTGTTCTCTTTGGCCCTTATTGTTTCCTTGGCCTTGACCATGCCCCCTAAAGAAAGGAAAGCTGCTCTAGGGCTGTTTGTTTGACCACGATACTGTGGACAGAGGACAGCTGGGCCTATTCAGTTCAACCAGTGATGTTGACCAAAAGAAACATCATGACAGTCCAACACTTTTCTTTACTTTTTTATTTATTAATTTACTTTGTATTAAGAAAATCCTCAGTATTTATTCCAATCATGTAAAAAAGGGAGCTGATTATTAATACGTGCTCCGTGGTGATGATGTGAAGACAAAAATCCAAACACAAGACAGCTAATAGGAAAAGCTCTACACTAAAAAAACAACATAAATTTAAATTGCATCAGGCATTTTTCTGATTTTACTACAAAATGAATGCAAACACTTTAGTTCCAGCATCCCAAGGGTTAATGCTTGCAGCCAAGGCGACCTTGTGTTTAGCCAGGTTTTGGGGGGGGTGGGTCAGGCTATTGGTCGCCTTTATCCGCAGCCTGTGTGAGAGCCCATGGGAGAGGCCTGCAGGTCAGAAAGGTTGTGGGACTGGTTTTGTCCCTTTTCATGGTGATAGTCAAGGGCCTGGCCAGCTACTGCTCAGCGCCATCTGATTGATGCTCTCGTGCACCTCAATCTGGGTTTAAACTGGTCAGTGATTTAAAGTTCCTGGTGACTTCACAGACTGTTTTGCTTAGACCTCCCCATTGCCCATCTTATCTAGTACTCTTAACGGCCTGCAGATTTCAATCCCTTAATCTAACCATGCATAAAATCTAATATGAGGCACACAAGTATTCATCAACCAATAATAGATTGTCTGCTGCAGCATTGATTTATATATTTAATCATCCACACTATAAAAATACAACATATCACTATTATATTTTTATAGTGTTTATATTTACATTACATTTAGTCATTTAACATACGCTTTTATCCAACGTGACAAATGAGATAACAAAAAGTGTTGACAGTCCCAGAATCATCCAAAACCATGTGTATTTAAATATTCAGAATACATTCAATTCAGAGGGGGGGTTTCCCAGTCCTGGCTGGATGGACTGGGCAGACGGTCCAGGCGACCCCTAACCTTTGGTGGGGAACCTCTGTCGTAGTTGACCCAGGAATTGATCCTCTCTTTATAGCCCAGCTGACCTCACAGGACTCGCTGGCCAGACACACAGAGAAATCCCCTCATTTTTTCATGCCTTTGAACCATTTGGTGGATTTGCATTCACTCACTTGCACAATTGGAGAGACGGAAAGGCACTGTTTCTTTTCATCATAGTGCAACTTGAAGCACAATACTCTGAGATCTTGTGCTCACCACCCATCCCAACCAATTCACTCAGCAGGAAAAGTCAATTAAGGCGGTTACTCATGATAACGCTCAGCATTAGGTTAATGAGAAATGGCAAAGTCTAGTTCATGCATGGATTCCCCTGATGCTACGGGTTATTTGAAAGTTGCTTCGCTTTAATTAGGTTGAACATGAAAACAAAGTCGGTTTTAATTCCCCACCCTCCTCTAATGTGATTTACATTGAGGATGTTTTATGTCTGCAGCTGAATATCTATTGATTTCCTATAAAACCCTTCCATGACAGAGAGAGATAAAGGAGAAAGGGTGCTGTACTTGATCTACTTTAAAGCTTCATGGCTTGTTTTGTTTACATATGAACATGGGATATATATATATTGTTTTCAAGTCAGTTATAGGTATTAATTTTGTCTTGGTAATTAGATTTGAGCATCTTACTCCACATTCTAAAAGAATTGATTCTCCTGATGAAAGAGTATTCATTTTGGTCAATACTTTAATGGATTGCTTTTTTGCCATGACTGGGCTCGTTGATTGATTAAAGATGATCCACAGATGAACATCATTTACTGTCACTGGCTCATTGATCCATTGATCTGAGGGGTCACTGTATTGGGTGTCTGGCTCATTGGACGACTTAGAATTTTGGCGCACATGCATACTGTAGATATTAAATAGATATTAAAGTGTCATCTCTTTACGAGCAAAATAAAGAAGGCAGTGGCAAGAAAAATATCCCTAAAATGAAGAAGAACCCGAGGTTCTGAAAACTCCATCATCATTTGAGTGACAAATAATGACAAAGTTCTTAAAAGTTCCATGCTCATCCAGGGGAGAACGTCTCGGGCGCTGGGCAGAAACACCCATGATGGGGCGCTAATCCATCGCTGGGTACACGCTTACTCCCACACACTATACAGGGCAATTTAGAGCATTTAATTTGCCTGGAATCCAAGTTTTTAGACAGTGGGAGGAAACCCATGCAGACACGGGGAGAACATGAAAACTCCATCCAGATTGGGATTCGAACTGGGAATCCCCAGCACTGAGAGGCGAACGTGCTAACCACTAAGCCGCCGTGCCGCCCCCATTCCACATATTAATTTTTGAATTTAAATAGCCACAAACCTCACTTTAAATAATAAGTTGATTTGAAATATTTAAACTCCAAAGCCATCACTATTTCAAAAACAATTGTCAGGTTGTTATAACGTTCTCACCCGTAGCCCAGCGTGGGTATTTCGCTCATTTTTAATAAATCACAAGATGATTTCTTAATCCAGTTCTAAAAAAGTTGTGAGTTGCAAGTTATTTACTTCTAGCATTAATAAATGTCCTTGTGTCATAGGAATTCCAACCTTTGTGACAGAACCCTCTCCTACAGTGGTAAATGAGGGTTCTGTAGCTAGGTTCACCTGCAGTGTCACTCCTGGACTTTCAGCCACTATCTCATGGGAGGCCAACCAAAGAGTTCTGCCGATTAAATCAGAGAGGTATGAATTCAGATCTACCATTATTTCATGAAGCAGCTATGGATTATGTGAAGTCTATAAACTGTGGATAACAGATCATTGTGGATGACGTGGTGAACAGTGACGTAGATACTGAGTTATACTTTCTTTTTCCAGAATTGCAGTGTTGCCCAACGGAGTGCTGCAGATCCATGAGGTAAAACCGCATGATGCTGGGATTTACCGCTGTGTGGCCACCAGCACTGGAGGGAGAGTGATGAGTAGAGAGGCCACACTTACTGTCACCCCCGGTATGTTTAAGAACTTTAATACAGCTGAAGTCTAACTAACTGAAAAGATCATAAGCTAGATTTAAGGGAAACTAAGAATGTGGGTTTGGATTGTCATGAAGGGATTTGAGTCATTTAGTGATTTGACTCATTGATTCATTAAATTAAGGCCATTGTAGCTTAGTTAATGATGTCTGAGTTAAGGATGAGTGGATAACACCCTAAGTTTACCGGTGTTGACCTTAAACAAAACTTTTAATCTACATTGCTTCCAGTCTTCCATATTCTGGGGTGTGTCGTGGAGTATACAATTCACAGAGCGTTTACAAGATTAATGATGTTGGATGCAAAAGTATGAATTCCAGTCCTGTTAGATTTTATCCCAGTGGTGTTTAGTGGGGTTGAGATTAGGGCTTTCAAAACAAATCATGCCTTAACCGACCCTGCTATAGACACGGAGGCACTGTCCTTTCCCATACTGTTTACACAAAATAAGATTGCTACAGTTGTTCAAAATGCATGACTAGTTTCTTTATCATAAATATCTGTTCCATTGAAACAAACTTAAACTCCATAACTTTAAGTAATCAAATTAAATGATTTAGAGATGTGTTTTATAACTTTATCCATATTGTGTATTAAACATGTCTTGCAGCCATGTGTGTAAATAAATAATGCCTTAAAGCAAAATAATTCCTAAAGTTGGATTAGGGTTTAAAATGTCAAAGATTTAAAATAAAAAAAAAAAAAACACCAGATTAAATGTACTCTACATTTTATTTCTAATAAATATTCTCCTTTTCAGTATTTGGATCAAGACCACTCCTCAAGCCCCGGATTATTGTAGGGCCCCAAAACATCAGTGTCATCCTCCACCAGACTGCTGTTCTGGAGTGCATAGCAGAGGGTAACCCTCGTCCCCTGGTCTCTTGGAGTAGAGAAGATCTCCAGCCCATTGATGTTTTCGGATCCAAAGTGATGGGCAATGGGAATCTCATCATCTCAAACGTTAACGCCCAACACAGCGGCGTTTATTTGTGCAGAGCGACTACTCCACGCACCCGTAACTTTACCATCACAGCTGCAAACCTCACTGTGCTGGGTAAGTGCTTTACTTCATCTTTTGTTCAGTTATTTATACGTGTTTATATCTCTCTGAGGTTGAATGTTTTACCTTTTAGTGCCACCATCTTTTTTGGAGAAGCCAGAAAGTCAGACTCGTCCAAGAGCTGGCACGGCTCGCTTCAGCTGCCAGGCCGAAGGCGCCCCATTTCCTCGTGTCACATGGCTGAAGAACGGGGAAGTCATCCACTCGAATGGCAGAATTAAGATGTATCACAGGTTGGTCTTTAGCTATTTGGTATTACTCCATTCTGACCTCATGTGAAGACTAGATCTGTATTCTGACCAGTCCTACATTCAGTTCCGGTCAGAACATCAACCCACCAAAGGTATACAGGTTTGGAAAATATAATCCTCCATTCCTAAATGAATTGCTGTGTATGTTACTACACTATTACACTACTGGTGTTCAGTGATTCTAATACGCCTTGATTATTATTATTATTATTATTTTTGTTTGTTTTTTGCCAAAATGAAACTCAATTAGTGTTTTCGCACCCTGAAAATTTATAATTGTAAGAGAAAGCTGTTCTCGGAGTACACACACTTGCAGGAGCCGAATTGTCTTAAGGAACTTTTTCAGCCCTTACTTTAGGAAACAGACTTTTCCTTTATAAGATAAGATAAGCCTTTTCTGGTCTCACCATGATGGAATTTACAAACTCACAGCAGCAAAGAAACAACAAGTAAGAAATTAAAAAAGATAAATCTAAAAGATATAAAGGGCATCTCGTAAAATAAAAATCAATGACAAAATAAAATGCACAGTTATGTACATGACACGACATGACGTGTACATGGGATTCATAACAGAAATAAGTGGAATAAATATACAAACCCAGTGCAAGCGTACAGAGCGTACAGTTATGTGCAGGTCGAGAAACAGAGAGCTTCAGCATATACGATGTGTTCTATTTAAATATGCATGAACCACTATATTGTATAGTGTATCGTCAGTTTGTAGTTGGTGCCACATTTGTAATGTGTTCGGTACTTTGGTACTACAGTGCGAAATTCATTCATTCATTCATTATCTTCCACTTATTCCTTTATTAGGGCCTGGGGGGGTTCCCCATGCCCATCCAGGGGAGAACGTCTCGGGCGCTGGGCAGATACACCCAGGACAGGGTGCCAATCCATCGCTGGGCACACACTCACTTACACAGCCGCACACACAAACACACACTATACAGGGAAATTCAGAGCATTAAATTTACCTTGAATCATTTTTTCTTGGAATGTGGGAGGAAACCGAAGAAGCTGGAAACCCACACGGACAAGAAGAGAACATGAAAACACCCAGGTCTGGATTCAAACCAAGAATCCCCAGCGCTGAGAGGCGAACGTGTTAACCACCAAGCCAACATTGCAAAAATAATGAACAAAAAATTTAAATTCTCAAATTTTTAGGGGAAAAATTGTCTCTCTTAAAGTACATAGTCAAGTAAATTTGAAAGAAATCTCGGGTTTAAAGTAAACAGACAAGTGTTTTGCAAGTGTGATTTTTTTTTTTTTTTTTTTTTTTCTTTTAGAATTTTTGTTTTTGAATTTTTTTTTTATTTATTTTTTTTGTTATTCCATGCGAGTTTTATTTCCTCCACTCTAATTATCCGGCTAACGGCTATTGTATTTTTTTTTTTAGGAATGTTGTTGTGACAATGTCGAGGCACTCTTTTAACAAATTAATTATAATGTTTTTCAAATTTAAACGTATTTAAGGTTAAATATCTTATACTGTCCTTTCTAAAAATCTGAATTGCCCTTAAACGTTTATGTCCAGTGTATTGTTGGCTAATGTGATGAATAAAACCTTAATGACTCTCTAACAGCATTCACATCCCAGGGCTGTTTCTCATTTGTTTATTACAGGTCTAGAGTAGTGGCTGGGAGAAGGCACCAAATTTCAATGTACGGTTGTAATATTACAGGATATTTAGTGATAATGCAGCGTTTAGGACTCACGCTTGCCTCCGCTGTAGTTCAGCTATATAACGGTTCAGATTCAGTACCTCAGAGGGTTGTGAAAGCTGATGGCTCAATGGTAAAACACACAGGTTGATTATTTTTACGTGAAAGTGCTCGCAGTATGTGGCATGGACCCCTTCATGCGCTTGGTTTGGCAGTGCGTTTTGTTTATGCTACTGGGCTTTTGGAGACAGAGTACAGAAAGCTTGCTTTCAGATGGAATACTGACCATGTGAGCTTTTAAGAAGCTCTGCTTTGGGAATCTTCCAGGACCAGGAGGTTGATCAGACATGAAAGTAGGGGTGGGGTACTACAGTAATAACACAAGTCATTTCCTATTTCGAATGGCAATAGCAGAGATTTGTGTGATTGTAAATACAGACAGATTGGGTTTACTCGACCCGGTCGTTGTGATGAGCGGAGGATTAGCCTCTCTATTAGCGAATGCTGGGTTTTGGCATCCTGTTGGGAATGAATTAAAGAAAATCGAGGGCAAACACAAGCACACAAGTCACATTGGCATATAGGATGTAGGGTTCTTTCTTATTCTAACCAGTTGATGTCGAAAAGAAAACATGGGCCAATGAAACCCATTCAGTTTTTATGTGTCCGGTTGGATTGTGGACAGATGGAGACAGGTGACGGCTGAAGACCGACTTAAAAGTCCTAAGACTATTAAAGTAACACTTGCCGCCTTTATGTCCCTGAGTTACGGTGTCTCGTCTTCATTTCCTCGTCATTCTCAGAGACGGGGCGTAAACAAACACGGGCAGTTGTTTTTCTTTCCTCGCCATTGACTCATCCTGTTCTGTTCAAAACAGCACGGAATGAAGAGAGCTAGACGTATTTTGCAGGGTCTTTTAGGAGCCTTTTTTTAATAGTAATAAAAATTTAAACATGCAGCAATTTCAGATATTTATTTATTAATTAAGAACCTTTTTATATAGCAACCTATATATACACTGGAGATCAAAATTAGAGAACAATTCAAGAACACTTGATTTTTTCAGAAATAATTCACTCTTCATTGGTCAAAATTTGAAGGATTTTTTGTTAGGGGTATACCATGCCACTAGAACAGCATTTAACAAAATA